>CAIGQZ010000427.1:32522477-32536460 GCA_903798205.1 Danio tinwini
CATATATGAATCTGTGGAACATTTGATACATTTATTACAGCAACTGGCAGTCAGGTGAAACTAGAACTTGACTAACAAAGGAGGAATTTCACACATCTCAGAGACCTCAGAGACCAGATATCATTTTCATTGTTTTTTGTTTGTGTGTTTATATTTCAGTATATTATGCTGTATTATTTTTTATTCTGATGTATGTTAATTACTTTATGGGTGCGATTGATAATAGTTACAATTTCATTGGCAGTATGAGTGCAATGTGTGATGTCAAACCTTGGAGGCTACTCTTACTGTTAACCTACATTCCCAATCCTATCTTACGGCAATTCATAACTTTTTGATTTAGTGGCTAATTCTAATGAATTTGTACCATCTCATTCATACAATTTAGTATGATTGGCTTATCCCCCAATGATGGTTGGGTTTAGGGGTGTGGTTGGGTGCCACGCCTCCTTTTAAAATTGTACATTTTTGTACGACTGAACACGTACAAATTAGCCACTGAGCTGACAAAACGTAAAATAGTTACGTTCCCTCATGCGATCAGACTGAAAATCCTTATTTCTTATAATTTTTTTAAATCTGTTACATTTATTTTATTAATTTTTTACACAACTGCATTCTGTCAAAAGACAAAAACAGTTCAGTAACCATTTTCTAAAACTGGGCTAAGACTAAAAAGGTGGACATGAGGGATATTTCAATGGTCCTCTGTCATAGTGACAAAACATCTAAACATTTTTACTTGCAGTGCTTACGCAATACCAAAGGAACAAAGATTCCTCTCACCCTGCTCAGATTCCTCTCACCCTGCTCGAGATTCCTCTCACCCTGCTCACAGACTGTTTTCTCTCCTGCCTTCTGGCAGGCGCTTCAGGCTCCCCCGGACAAAAACCAGCAGACTAAAGAACAGCTTCTTCCCCAGAGCTGTCTCTCTCTTGAACTCTGCTCCCCACTGACTTTTTGCCCCCCTAATACACCCCACTCTCCTCTCCTCATAACTCAGACTCCTCATAATCACTGCACTACTTAACATTTGCACATTTAAAAATTGCACATTCATTGCACTGATTCATTTATTTGAACTGTACATACCTACTGCACATGTACATTTGTAAATTATGTACACATCCACTGTACATATACATTTGTAATTATGTTTATCTATCTGCACACTTCTGATTATTAATAGCAACCTGTACATTTATCCATCTATTGTAAATCTCTGTTCATAGCGAACACAACCTGTATATAATGTTTTATAGTACATCCATTTGTAAATATCACCATAGTTTTTCTACAACTGCACTTTATAACTTATACCTGTATCCTGCACTTGCTGCTATTGCACTCCTGGTTAGACCTAAACTGCATTTCGTTTCCTTGTACTTGTACATGTGTGATGACAATAAAGTTGAATCTAATCTAATCTAATCAAAGGATTTTGGGGGCACTGACTATTTTTTATATGAACAAACAGTTTTGGGGAAGATATGAGCTTTTGCGAGTGAGCTATACGTAGTGTTGTGCTGAACTGTAAGACTGTTTTTCAAAACAATCTTAGAGTATTGAGAATGTAATTCCTGTTTCAAGAACTAAGCCAAACCAATGGAGAAAAACTGTAAGTCTACAATACATGTCTCCTTGGTGGATAAATCTTAGTAATCCTAGATTTTCTCTTATCAAGCTACTGTATGTGGATCTTGCATTCTTGTCACATTTTTAACTGGAAACTCTAAATTGGTGGATTGTTGAACTGGAGACTTGCTCTGGATGGATCATTTGAATCACTGAATCATTAACTGCAAACTCACTCTTATGGGATCGTTTAAATCAATTCAAGTTTGTTTGTATAGCACTTTTTACAATGACTATTGTTTCAAAGCAGCTATACAAAAGGTGCACATTATTGTATTTCAATTAGATTAAGTTAAAGTTACAATCAAATATAAGATATTATATACTGTACACACACTACCTGACAAAAGTCTTGTTGTAAGAGCAACAAATAATAACTTGACTTCTAGTTGATCATTTAGAAAAGTGGCAGAAGGTAGATTTTTCTGATGAATCATCTGTTGAACTGCATCCCAATCATCACAAATACTGCAGAAGACCTATTGGAACCTGCATGGACCCAAGATTCTCACAGATATCAGTCAAGTTTGGTGAAGGAAAACTCATGGTTTGGGGTTACATTCAGTATGTGGGTGTGCGAGAGATCTGCAGAGTGGATGGCAACATCAACAGCCTGAGGTATCAAGACATTTGTGCTGCCCATTACATTACAAACCACAGGAGAAAGCAACTTCTTCAGCAGGCTAGCGCTCCTTCTCATACTTCAGCCTCCACATCAAAGTTCCTAAAAGCAAAGAAGGTCAAGGTGCTCCAGGATTGGCCAGCCCAGTCACCAGACATGAACATTATTGAGCATGTCTGGGGTAAGATGGAGAAGGAGGCATTGAAGATGAATCCAAAGACTCTTGATGAACTTAATAACTCAAGAAGGCTTTCTTTGCCATTCCAGATGACTTTATTAATAAGTGATTTGAGTCATTGCAGAGATGTGTGGATGCAGTCCTCCAAGCTCATGGGAGTCATACACAATATTCATTGGGTTTCCACTGCAGCATGACTTTATATTCTATACTGTACATTGTTTCTGTTAAATGACAAGACTTTAGTCTAAGCAAAGTCAGACCTTACTGTCCTAATTAAATAATTAAAAATCAAGGCATTATCATGTTTTTTTTGGTAAAATCTAGGAAGCGTAATCTAGGAAGAAAGTCCTTTCTGCAGGTGGAGTAGTTTTAGTATCTCAGGGTTTTGTTCACGAGTGAGGAAAGGATGGGACGTGAGATTGACAGGCGGATTGGTGCAGTGGCAGTAGTAATGTGGTCGATGTGCCGGTCCGTTGTGGTAAAGAAGGAGCTGAGCCTAAAAGGAAAGCTTTCAATTTACCGGTCAATCTATGTTCCTACTCTCACCTATGGTCATGAGCTTTGGGTCATGACCGAAAGGACAAGATCTCGGATACATACGAAATGAGTTCCCTTCTCAGGGTGGCAGGGCGCACTCTTATGGATAGGGTGAGGAGCTCTGACACCCGGGAGGAGCTCAGAGTAGAGCCGCTGCTCCTCCACATCGAGAGAAGTCAGCTGAGGTGGCTCGGGCATCTGTTTCAGATGCCTCCTGGACGCCTACCTAGGGAGGTGTTCCAGGCATGTCCCACCGGGAGGAGGCCTCGGGGAAGACCCAGGACACGCTGGACGGACTATGTCTCTTGGCTGGCCTGGGAACGCCTCGGGATCCCCCCGGAGGAGCTGGAGAAAGTGTCTGGGGAGAGGGAAGTCTGGGGTTCTCTCCAAAGACTGCCACGCCCGCGACCGGCCCTGGAAAAGCGGCAGAAAATGAATGAATGAATGAATGAAGCGTAATCTAGAGGTCTTTGCCTTTCATATAAGCCACTTCTGATACCAAATGATCAACTAGAAATCAAGTTATTATTTGTTGCTCCTAAAACTTGGACAGGCAACAAGACTTCTGTCAGGTAGTGTAGTTAACCTGCAGGTGATGTCTATGTGTACATGTTTAATGAAGTGTATTTGTGTATTAAGTGTATGTGTTGTCCTATGTGCTGGAAGTCCTTGATGGTTGGGATCATCTCTTCATTTCTTTGTATGAGTTCGTCACCTTGGAATTATAAGGTTCTGTCTGCGTTCTGAATGATTTTGAGATATTGAGCTTCAAAGTTTTGCATTCCAAAGCAAACAGTACGTGTGTAACATTAGTTTTTTTTTTTTATAAAAAATCTTAAAATGTAAACAACGTATTAAAAAAATCCCATAATGTAAAAAATCATTTAATAAGTATATGTCAATAACTCAATTGTGACAAATGTCAGATAGAACCTTATAATTCTAAGGTGACGAGTCGCCTCAAAGTCCTCCATGGTTGGCATCATCTCTTCTTGCATCTCATCAATGGTGCTGCACAATCTCTAGAGGCCTCGTGATGAGCATCCCCAGGTGGAAATAGAGAACAAAGAAAACAATTAGCGAAGCTGCTGTTTATAGTGTATTTAAACAAGAGATAATAAATATTTATCTTAAAATTAAACATTTAAATAAAAAATGAAGTGCTATAAATGAAAATAGGTAAATAACCAAACATAGAAACAAACATGTAAAGCATATGAGTATTCAAAATGCATGGTGTATTAGGACAGGAGGAGTGTGTCCTATTGCAGTGGTTGTCAAGCCCACTTACCTGCATGGAGCACACTCATGCATCATACTGTTATGTAATGCATTGTGTGTATGCTAGAGCTGTGCGATCTGGGGGAAATATTTAATTGCGATATATACAGTCAGAATTATTACCCCTCCTGTTTATTTTTTCCCCCAATTTTTGTTTAACGGAGAGAAGATTTTTTTCAACACATTTCTAAACATAATCGTTTTAATAACTCATCTCTAATAACTGATTTATTTTATTTTTAACATGATGACAGTAAATAATATTTGACTAGATATTTTTCAAGACACTTCTATACAGCTTAAAGTGACATTTAAAGGCTTAACTAGGTTAATTAGGTTAACTAGACAGGTTAGGGTAATTAGGCAAGTTATTGAATAAAGATGGTTTGTTCTTTAGACAATCGCAAAAAAAAGAGCTTAAAGGGGCTAATAATATTGACCTTAAAATGGTTCTTAAATTAAAAACTACTTTTTTTTTTCTAGCCAAAAGAAAAAAAAAAACATTATCAGACATACTGTTAATTTCCTTGCTCTGTTAAACATCATTCGGGAAATATTTAAAAAAGAAAAAAAATTCAAAGGGGGGCTAATAATTCTGACTCCAACTGTATATATATATATATGTATGTATGTATGTACAATATATATATATATATATATATATATATATATATATATATACATATTGTACAGTTGCATTACAGTCTCAATTGGTGTGTTTCAGGTGATCTCACAGCATCAAGACCTTCTCATTGCCAATCAAAACAGTACCGTTAACTACACTCTGCTGAGCAACGATAACGCTTTCCTGAGTTACCATCCGCACCTGTTCAGCCAGCGCACCCTCACTGCCCGCTTCCAGATAAACAATACAAACCCTCCACATGTGCAGATACTGAAAAAACCAGTCCTCACTGTTATGGGCCTGCTGGCACTGTTAGGTTTATTCAAAGTTCAATTAAGCTCAATGCAAACACTTAATTTGTCCCCATGGGACATGAATTTTCTTTTCTTTTTAATAATTGATGGTTTGTTCTGTAGACTATCGAAATAAAAATTAAGGGGCTAATAATTTTGACCTTAAAATGATTTTTAAAAACAAAAATTCTTTAGCTTTTATTCTAGCCGAAATAAAACAAATAAGACTTTCTCCAGAAGACAAAATATTATCAGACATACTGTGAAAGTTTCTTTGCTCTGTTAAACATCATTTAGGAAATATTTAAAAAAGAAAAAAATTTAAGGGGGGCTAATAATTCTGACTTTAACTGTGTGTGTGTATATATATATATATATAAAGACCTGAAAAGATATCAACTTAAACATTTATTCCAAAAAAAAAGTTTTTCTCTAGAGCAAACAGTAAACACAAATCAAAATCACCTGTTTTTGTTCGGTGTCTGTGACTTTGAAACCATAATAGTCCCATATTACTGATGTCCTATTTTTCTTTGATATTTATTTGTCTATTAATGCTTCTGAAGCGCCAGACTCCATCATCCCACTCATTCGCTCTTTCCTGTTTGTTTGTTTGTTTGTTTGTTTTTATTGTGGGAGTTCCACATAGTTCAGTTGTGCAATTCTGATTGGGTGAAACGAAAGTGTGCTCACTCAATTGGCTAGTAAGACTGTCACACACAGACGGCAGTCACGCATTTGCTTTGGGTGGGGGAAATTAAAAAATACATATATTCTTCATATTGCAGCCTCTTGCGATTAGCTAATCGCAATCAATTCGATTTTGATTAATCGCACAGCCCTAGTGTATGCTTTACTAAAAAGATAGGGCTTTAATCTAGTTTTGAAGTGAGAGAGTGTGTCTGAGCCTTGGATCAATTGGTATCGGGCTGCACAAAAAAATCATGAATTATTTCTGTTTTATTTATTAAATTTTATTTTTATTTTTTCACAAATGAACATATTCTCTCAGTTACATCTCGGTCATTTGAGCGGCAAAATTTTATCCAAAAACTAGAACAAACTTCTTTGGAAATTTTCTTTGCGAAGGGGAAAAGGCCCAGCGAAGGACTCACAAACTGCCAAGGAATAAATCCGCAACCCATTTGTCAACAAATCAGGTAAATTCACCATGTCTGTGCAAGAAGATCAACTGCTTGAGATCGCAAATGACGATGGCTTTAGGGGCCGTTCGCATATCGCAACTTTTCCACACGCAATTTCATTATTTCTAAGGAAGGTGTGCGGCTTGCGTGCATTAAGCCTGATTTATACTTTTGCCTGGCGCCGCATCACGCACCTCTGCTGACTGCGCACACACTTGACAAAATGGGCCAGACTTTTATACTTGACGTGATCTCCATTGTGGTATTCTTAAAAATGACAGGGGGCAGTCACAAGAAAGCCACCGTAAAATCAGACGGATAAACAGAGAAGTAGAAAGTTTCCAGAACTACGTCATATCATTAATATCATTCAAGATTTTTAAACTAAATATTTTAATGATTATAAATATTTTTATAATCGTTCAAGATTTTTAAAAATCAAACTTTGATGAATCACTTTTGTTCATATCTCGGACAGTTCTACCTATTAAAGTGTATTCAAACAGGGGTTGCTCTACAAATATATTTTTTATTATGCAAAGAATGAACCATATTATCATCAATAAAGCCTAAAATAGGGCTTCAATATATTGTAAAGAGACAGGTTCAAATATTCTTTTCCAGTTATCAAAGAAATAATTTGTTCCTTAATTATAGTTTTGTAACTATTCAATTGTTTTAAATTCAAAATGAATGGTGAAACAATTCTGTAATTGTTTATTAAAACCATCTGGGTCTCCACTTTTGCCATGACCTCTTTTGGCTTAAACGTATCCCTCAGGTTTTTCCTAACTTTTGCAAAAACTTCCCTCCTTTCCTATGGCTGTTGCAATTTCTGGTTATCCCTATGATCATGCATAGACGGATCATAAAGGTGTCTGAACAGGCGTACCTGTTTCAGACAAAATCTCTTCAAAGTGATTCATATTCAACTCATATTAAATGTGGCGCCGTGCTCCGCTAGCCAAAAGCATGTCACGCGCACCCAAAGCAAACACAGCAATTTCACCACGCCCACTCAAGCAAACGGGTTGAATTAAACCAGGCTTAATAAGAGTGACGCGTGCAAGTGGCTTGATGTGATTGTGCCTTCCAGGTGCACCCAGTTGAAAACATCTTTCAGAAGGTCACGAGCTCACCGCGAGTCACATGATAAGAACTGACAGAGCAGCTTTGTACTTTGAATGGAATATACACATTTTTGTAGACTAGTTACTTCAGACAAACACACAACACCTAAACACTGCAGTGCGTCTTGCATTGTAAATAAAACTTGTATCAGAGTTACAGCAATGTTTTATCAGCTTGTCATCCTCTGAGAAAATGGTTTATGGACTAAGAACTTAGTCAAGTTTGGAGACCACTGCCCAACAGCACACAATGGTTAATATCTTCTTTCGTGTTCAACCCAAGAAAGAACCTCATAAAGGTTTTAACCACGTGAGGGAGGTCAAATGATGAGGTAATTTTTCTGTGAACTGACCTGCCACTCATTCATTGTTTGTCCTTTACTACTAACACTTTTCAGGTCACAGTACAATGGGAAGAGGTGACTCTGCAATCCAAACCGTTCCGATTCAGTCTCCGTTACAGAGGTCGGGTTAAATTAGGCCAGATTTGGCAGGTTCCTCTGTCCCTTATAACTTGAAACCCGGTTGGCACTGCAGAGCTGTCAGCTCGGCCTCCAAACGATTACATTGGTTAGCAATGTCACACCATGTCAGAGCTCTAGATTCAGTGTTTCATGACAAAGCGCATTACTTAACCTTGATTTTAATGCAGTTATATAATCACAAATTACTGTAATGCACTTCTAGCGAAGCAGGTCTGGATACTGTGTGATTCTTAAATGGCAGCCAGGCGACTTCCCTTTCCTGTGTACCACTGAATTATTCAGACGTCCAGTTGAGTGAGAGACCTGATTCAACGGTCCTGATTAAACTAAAAGCAGATCACTCCATAATTTTAGTTAACTAGAACAAGTTGTCTAGCTTTACACCTCGGACTGAATGGCGGCACGTCAGCGGACGCACAAACGGCATTATCATGACCAAACAGAGCCTTGTATTTAAGAAGCATTCATTTAAAGGGGCAGTTCACCCAAAAATAAATATTTGGTCATCATTTACTCATCACTTAATGGTCACAAACCTCTACGAGTTTCTTTTTTCTGTTGAACACAAAGGAAGATATTTTTAAAAAGCTGAAAACCTTTAACCATTGACTTCCGAAGTATTCGTTTTTTTTCTACTATGGATGTCAAACGTTACAGGTTTTCAGGCTTTCTGAAAGAGTTCATGAGGAACTTATAATGGTTTGGAACCACTTGGGGGAGAGTAAAATGGTATTTTTCATTTTTGGGTGAACTATCCCTTTAAAAGACAAACTAAAGATGAGATTGTGTTACGTCAGGTGTTATACAGGTGTAATATGACTTGCTTAATGATTTGATGACAAGCACGTCCAGAAGCCAGAACACAAGAAACCGTCATTGCAATTGGACACCCCGACACCTTCAGTAGACACTCGTCTCATCAAAAATTTACCTTTTAGTGACTGGCGAAGCTGCTCACGGCCTGAATGAATGAACACTAACAGCATTAAAAGAGACAGAGATTTCTGAGCCTGGTTCAGATCTACTGAATATAAATATAAAGCATCACTGTTAAATATAAATACTTAAGCATTTAATTTGTGATTTAAACAAACTCTTAATTCTAGACTTAGAGATTGTATAACTTGGAAGACTTTAAAACCTGTGCCATTGACTTTAGACCGTTTTAGATAGTCAATGGTGCAGTTTATTTCAGGCACCTCAAGAGCAGCATTTTTTATATATAAAATTTGCCTGTCACTGCCAGCATTTTTGATGATTTTTAACAAAATTTGACACCTGTCACGGTCACACAAGGAGGATAACTTCAAGGACGTTTATTCAAACGTATCATCAACAAAGGTGGTGAAGCAGGTGAATGGGGTTGTAGAGGGTGAGCGATCTCATAACACAAACAGTTCAGTGGGTAAGCTCAGTGCTTTAGTAAAACGCCAACACATGAATAGTCACTTCCCTTAAGCAGGTGTATCTGCATTCGCAGGAGGAGGAGAACATCCATGTAAGAGCATAGGAGAATCCAGTAGAGAAGACGAGGAGGACCATGCGTCTTTGATTCCAGCTGAAGACTGAATGAGTGAGGTGAGAATACTGTATATAGTGAGTGGTGATTGCAGATGCAGGTGATCAGTAATCAGGTGATGGTTCACGGGTGAGGTGTGTGGTGAGGGAGAGCGGTGATTAGGACTGCAGGAATGAGCTGAGGGTGTGACAACGCCCCTCTTAACATTTTCTGCTAGGAATATATAAGCATAGTGTATATCCAATAATAAAAAAGCCTCTGCTTTAAAACAACAACAAAAGCTTTTTTTTCTATCTTCATGTATTTAAAGTGTCACGAAACACCAAAACACATTTTTTGAGCTGTTGACAGTCATATATGTGTCCCATGCTGCTATAAACACTATTAGGACACATATATTGCACTAAAAAGTGAAAATTGGTTGTTTTTGCGTTATTTTGAACAAATTCGTTCTTCCATTTTGAATAGAATATTTGAAGCTGCATCACGGCGATTAGATACTTGCGTGTATTCTAGTGTGGAGACTGGATGTCTGTACCTGCGAGTGCATCGTGACATCTCTGAGTGAGCGGCATTAATTCATGAGAAAGACTTGATTCAAACCAATCAGCGCGCTCTATTGTGAATGCGGTGCAACTTCATTAATATGCATGACAGCCTCGAAGACTTTTTTCCTGTTACAGTGTTCAGACGACAGAGAGATGTCACGCTGTGTTGCCAAAACAAGTGTAAGAACGAGAATTTGGAGACATGGGTCATCAGTGTTGCATTTATTATTATGCTGCATTTATTATTGTGCTGCAACGAAGATTTTGTTTTTATTTCCCTGTTATGAGAGCGCAGCTGGACTCACGTGTGGATTACAGTGCACGCGACAGAAGCGTTTGTAAGGAACATTTTTACCTAAGAGCTTTTCGCATCTGGAAATGATGAAATCCGGATTTGCCACTCGTCTTCTTTTAAAAAAAGACACTGCTCCAGTTTGATTGTCCTGTCTCTACTGATTTGGTAAGTGTGTGTGCCCTTTGTTTGTTTATTCAGATGGCAAGTTACTTCGTATCGTCAGCAGTGCTCTTTCAGTTTTTAAAGACATACTATTGTCAAAATGATTTAGTCAACAGTATGTTACAGTTTACAGTATGTTAATATCACTGCAATATTATAGTACAATATTATAGACTGAAAGATCCGCTGTAAATGCGGCTCTCCGAATGTAAACCCGAATGTAAAGTGACAGGATAGTTTATACACACACAGCTTTCTGACGCTACCTACCGAGTGCATCTAAGTTACCGAGAAATGCGGAGGATTATTTTACGCCGTTCGGTATCAAACATTCCATTGAAACTCCACTCTCCAGCAATTCCTCTCACAGGGGGCATGCAGGAAATGTTCCTGAATAAAAAGTCAAAGTGCCAAACTGCAGTTAAAGTCGACAAATTAATAATTTGGCAAATAATTTGATTACTGACGTCCATGTAAACACAGTCACTGTCTTTCTCCCCTGCATCTGTGTGTTTGTTTTGCCTGTAAAAATTAGCACGTGACAAAATGGAAACTTTCTTCTTTACAAATCCTCCCCTCTTTCCCTCCCCTGACACTCCCACACTCCCAGAGCTGGACACGCCCACTTTCCTGACTTTTTCCAAACTAAAGGGGAGAAAACACCCTGCTGAGACAGGGGGGTTTTGTGGCCCTTTAATGGTTCGTTTCCACTGGCTGGTACGGTACGGGTCGGTACACTTTTATGGCCATTTCCACTGTCAAAAGGCATACCAAACCGAACCATACCGTACCACTTTTTTGGCACCCTTTCGAAAGGGTACCAAACATGAGAAAGGGTACCAAAAGGCGGAGCTAGACGCGCAGCTGAAAGCTATTGGTTTACAGAGATGCGTCACAAGCTCATGCAACAAACCAGAATGAAAACAAATGAGCCGCCATGTTTTCATATACAGCCGAGAGATTATATATAAATATAATAACATATAATAACAAGCCCTGTTCGATCTGGGCTCAAATTAACCTTTTCGTCATCTTGATGAACAGCCACAAAGCCAAAAAAAGACCAGATTTTACCCTGTGCCCCGCGAGCGCTTTTTTTGCTTGCGCTCGTCCTTTTCTTTATTTGAAATAACAAACTTCTTAAGCTGATGATAATAACGTGCGCTTGATTATTGACGTGCTTTTGAAACCTGATTCTGTCAGAAACTGACAAACGCGAGAGTGACGAGCGAAAAAACAAAAGGAGAAGCCGGAAAAAAAGGAGCACATTATTTTTTCAGCAAACGTGAACAAACTGCCATGTTTAACTATTATCATCACCTTTTGGACTATTATGAACTCTGAATGATTAATTACTTTCTAACAAGAGGCCACACGTGCTGCTGAAGATTACAGACACATTTAATCATGAGAGGTCTGCACTGACTGGGCTCTATTTCCTGTTGTTTTGAACCTAAATAAGGGCTAAATGTATGCTGTGTGTAGTTTTTCTGTTATTGGTATCATATCGGAGACTGTAAGGGTCTGTATGTGTTCATATATGTTGCATTTATTTATTTTATATAATTGCAGACGTCATTGATCTGCAGTTATAATCAAATTATGTTCATAGAAAAGTTAGTAATAAACATTTATACAGAAGTATTTATGTGTGTAAAGCATCTGTTTTGTGAGAAGTGCTTCTCATATGATATGTGAGCGACCCATACAGCTTTACTGGAGACATTTTCTCGAGCGAAAATGACGTTGACTGAAACTTTCTGTCGTACACCACGCCCACCAAAAGAGTACCATTGGTACCCTTTTAGCAGTGGAAACGCAAGCCTGATAAAGGTGACTAGTACCGACCCGTACCGTACCGTACTGTACCAGTCAGTGGAAACGAGCCATAAGTTTTGTCCCTGCACTCTCAGAAATAAAGGTACAACAGCTGTCACTGGGGTGGTACCTTTTTAAAAAGTACACTGTTGTACTGCACACTAGTACCTTTAGGATACCTTTACGGTTCATTTTGTACCTTTAAGGTACTATGAGGTACAGATTCGTACTTTTTTAGGAATTAATTTGTACCTTTAAGGACCTTTGTGAAAACATGGCGGGATATGACGCAATAATTGTTTTATTGCGATTAATGTTTTTTAATAATTGTTAGAAGGCAAAATCAAAATTGAAACTGAATTTCGATTAATTGCACAGCCCTACAACAAAATTGACACTAAGTTATTGCACACATTTCAGATTCACAAAAATGTAGACAGCACCCTCTAGTGGATCTGTCATCTGAAATGCAATGAAATGTACCTGGAGCAACTTATTTTGTTTTTTTCTAACATGTATGCTGACGTATTTCCGCATAATTCGTTTGCTTAGAAAAAAAAATTTGAGTATAAACAAAAAAAAAAATTTATTATCATATAATATTAAAATATGATATTAACCAATTATGCATACATTGGTTAGCCTGTCAGAAAAAAATAGTTGTGCTGCAAATCACAATTAAGTGCATTGTTATTTGTCATAAGTTTGTCATTGGAACATGTAACTGTGCTGTTTCTATCTCTGCTCTTGGATTCAGGGGCATTACTGTGAAAGATTCATAGAGATAAAACTAACAGTTAAAACAAACAAGGGTTAATGCGAATAATCATTAAACGCTGCGTTTTGACTAATTTTTACATATATTTGACCCTCACCTTAACAAAAGCATACTGTGGCAGGATATCACCCAATAATCATTTTAGCGCGATTCATTTTTTTAATAATCGTTGAATGCCAAAATCAAAATTTAAACTGAATTTCGATTAATTGCACAGCCCTGGTTCAGCATATGCTTTTTTATTTTAGTTAGGCCTATAGAATGTCATGGGATGTCACTTTTCACTGCGGTAAAACAAAATCCCGAATTCGAAAACAAAAGAAACACCCTTAAAAGAGGTTTCGTATTGTCAAGTTTACCCTGCTTTCAGCTTAATTGTCCAACATGTTTACAGCAATGTCACAGTGTTAAAAAAAAAAACACAAGCCTGCTGTATGAAGCAAATAAAACGAAACACAATACCACATCATTTGTTTCAGAAAATGAATAAGCAGCGTCTCGACGTCCATATGAAAGCATCTGGCTGTCAGCGTTTGACATGACTGGACTTTGTTCCACAGTCCGCATCGACCCCACACCTTGATGCTCATGACAAGAATAGCGTGTAGTTATCTTTTTTTAAGTGTGGTGTAAATCACCGTCTGAATGAATGATATTTTTGCACTTTTACACATAATAATTCATGATCACATTACACAATACTGAAACCGCACGTCCAAATAACACAGTCAATATTTTTTGAGATCCCCAAAATTTCACAAATCATGTTTTCAAGGGAGCCCCTCCCTTAATTTGCCTTGCCTAGCTCCCCCATAGTTCGCACGCTGGGGGGGCAGGATATGACTCAACAATCGTTTTATCTTGATTAATGTTTTATAATAATCCTTGGAAGCCAAAATTAAAGCAAAATTTTGACTAATTGCACAGCC
>CAIGQZ010000427.1:32536470-32549137 GCA_903798205.1 Danio tinwini
CTAGTGGATTTGTCATCTGAAATGCAATGAAATGTACCTGGAGCAACATATTTTAAGTTTTTTCAAACATGTATGCTAAAGTATTTCCAGTGCTCCGGTGTTGCTTATATCAAAAATATTTTAAATATTATATAAAATACTATATAAACAAATTATCCACACATTGATTAGTCTGTTAAATAACATTGTGCTGCAAATCAATATTGTGTATAAGCGCGTTGTTATTTGTCATAAGTTTCTCATTGGAACACATGTAACTGTGCTGTTTCTATCTCTGCCCTTGGATTCGGGGGCATTACTGTGAGATAGATCTATAGAGATAAAACTAACAGCTAAAACCCAGATCACAGAGAAGAATAAAACTCTGGCTTCCGCACAAGTCCTCTAAATCTTTCTTATATTACATGTGGCCCAGAAAGAGGTCTGGAAAGGCCACATTTCAATTGCACCGACTATTGCGTGTTTTTTTTCAAATAACATCCATGATGGCGAGATGGCATACGGAGCAATTGTTGACTACCGCTGCGCTTGACTTTATTTGAGTTTTATCCGTGGGTTACGAAAGGAAAGCCTTGCAGAAAGAGAGGCACGTTGCGCACTCACAGCATGTTAAAATGCTGGAATGTGTGACTGGGATAAGGTTTACGGCACTACAGCTTTTTTATGATTGTGTATTTTAGGTAGTAAGGGAGTAAACACATTATTGGTGTGATTTGTAAGAGGGGCAATAATTCAGCCTCATTACCAGTGAAGAATCCAACACAAAAAAACTTTTAGGGGGAAACTAAGCAGGAAGTGCAGATAAGATAGTCATGTTTGAGTGCTGAGAGATAAACAAAAACACACAAGGCATTGGTCACTGGAAACTCATCTGGGCTCATCAATACTACGTAAAAGCTCTGGTGTTTGGGGATCAATGTGATTTGGGTGGAAGTCACGCAACCTTTAACTTTGGATGGGTGTTTGAGTTTTTGTTTTGCATTGCATTTTACAGATTGACAATTTTTTCTGAATAAAATAGGCAAACAATTAGACTAAGACTAGGATTTTGAGAGGGTATTTAGATATGGATGTCCACATGCGTTAAAGAATATAATGAAAGTGTGACTTTTTGATCTCACAATTCTGACTTTTTCCCATGCAATAGGATATATGCCGAAGTATGCTAATAGGACTTTTAATTTGCCAGTAACCTGGGTTAAGCGCTTCCGTTGAACTGTATGCCATTGCAAAATAAACACCTTTAAGGTCTGTTTTCTTTAAAAATCAGCGCTCTCCACTGGCTGAGTGATATCCGATATAAAGTGGGTCTCCGATTGTACAAGAAGCACTGCATTAAATTACATTTTCCCCTGCCATGTCTTTAGAATATGAGCATTTATTTTACCCCAGTATAATTAATGGAGCTTCTATGCTAGCCTGCCGATTAAACAGCTTTTTGTGTTGTTTTACGCTTGAGCAACTACATTAATGCCAAAGTCTATTTAACTGATTGTATTTAAATTACATTACAACATCGATGCTGTAAGAGGAACCGTATAAAAGGGAAAAAACACAATAACATGTCACCAGAAGTTTATCAGTATGGGAATAACACTAGCTCGGCATATACCCTATTCTGAGTTTGTATCTTGCAGTTCTTTGTTTGTGTCTCAATTCAGAAGTTTTGAACTCAATTTCAGAATAGTATTTTGCACAACCGCAAGTTACAGGATTTCTTGCAGTTACATTTTATTATATATTACAAAAATTGCAAGATGTCAACTCAAAATTGAGGACAAAGGTATAATTCTGACGTTATATAAATTCTGAATTTAATAATACTCTGTAAAGCTGGTGTTTGGGGATCAGTCTGATTTGGTTGGAGGTTGCACAACTTTTTTACTTTGCAGGTGTGCTGAGGATTTCTTTTGCATGAGATTTTACAATTTGACGAATATTTCTGAATTTTAAAAAAAGGCAAATTATCAGATTTAGACTGAGTTTGAATTTCGATAGCATCTGAAAATTTATATTTTTGATATTTTATAATTTGTGTTAATTCAGAAGTTTTTAATTGAATTTCAGTTATGTATTTTGCACAATTTGAAGTTACATATTTCTCGCAATTCTGACTTTTTTAATTCTAATTAGGTAATTATAAAAATTGTCAACTCAAAATTGGTATAATTCTGAATTGAATCAATTCTGAGTTTAATAACACTGTGTAAGTCTCTGGTGTTTGGGGATCAATATGATTCTTTTGTTCACTTTTGAGGTGTGTTGAGTTTTTGTTTTGCATCGAATATCGAATATTTCTGAATAAAAAAAAAAGCAAATGAATACATTTGGACTGAGTTAGAATTTCGATCGCATCTGAAAAATTATAGGGTATTATTTAGATATGGAAGCCTATGTCCACATGGGTTAAAGAATATAATGAAAGTGTGACTTTTTGATCTCACAATTCTGACTTTTTTCCATGCAATTCTGAGTTTGTATCTTGTAGTTCTGAGTTCAGAACTGATTCATGTCTCAATTCAGAAGTTTTCAACTCAATTTCAGAATTGTATTTTGCAAATCGTAAGTTACAGGATTTCTCGGAATTCTGACTTCTGAAAAAATCACATGCAAATTATAAAATTCAAAAATTCAACAAATGTCAACTCAAATTTGTGAGAACAAAGTTATAATTCTGACTTTATATCATTTCTTAGTTTAATAAAAGAGTTGAACTAAGATAAATAACTAAGTTTATGTCTTAATTTTGCTGTTTTTCCTCAGATACTGTTGATTTTATTGACAACAAAAATGAATAAAACAAATGTGAGAACTTTTTATAATTTAGATTTTTTTTAAAGAGAGTTTATGACTTGTAATTTGATAAATACTGACAGTTTTGAGAAAAAATACAACTCAGATTTTTTTCTCAGAATTTTGAGGTGATGCACCATTTTTATGATTCCTTTATAATGCTTTTATGTCATTTTTGTAATCACCATTAACTAAATCCTGGGTTAATTAAACCCAAATTGGGTAAAATATGGACAAAAAACAAACATTGGATTAAATTTGTGCTAATTATGCTTTAGTTCACATTACATACAGAATTTAGTTTAAATAAAATAAGCCAGCATTTTTAAAGGGCATTCCCAGCTTCTCTTTGTTTGTGTAAGTTTGTATATGATTACTATAATTTTTTTGAACTATTTTATTCATTTATTTTGTATTTTTGCTCACTGTGAACGGTCACATATGGATTCGAACAGTGGTATCACTCTTTGAAACATCCGCTTTTGTGTTCTGCAGAAGAACAAAAGTAGTTTGAAGCATACAAATAATATATTACACTAGATTCTACACTCACCGGCCACTTTATTAGGTACATCTTACTAGTACTGGGTTGGACCCTCTTTTGCTTTCAGAACTGCCTTATACCTTCCACCACATGCCAAAGGTGCTATATTTGATTGAGTTCTGGTGACTGTTGAGGCCATTTGAGAGTGAACTCATTGTCATGTTCAATAAACCAGTCTGAGAGGATAGTAGCCATCAGTAGATGGGAGACTTATCAGACCATGCAATGTTTTTCCAATCTTCTTTTGTCCAATTTTGGTGCGAATTGTAGCCTCAGTTTCCTGTTCTTAGTTGATAGGAGTGGCGCCCGGTGTGGTCTTTTGCTGCTGTAGCCCATCCGCCTCAAGGTTGGATGTGTTGTGTATTCAGAGATGCTTTTCTGCATACCTCGGTTGTAACGAGTGGTTATTTGAGTTACTGTTGCCTTTCTATCTGGCCATTCTCCTCTGACCTCTGGCGTCAACAAGGCATTTGCACCCACAGAACTGCCACTCACTGGGTATTTTCTCTTTTTTGGACCATTCTCTGTAAACCCTAGAGATGGTTGTGCATGAAAATCCCAGTAGATCAGCAATTTCTGAAATACTCAGACCAGCCCGTCTGGCACCAACAACCATGCCACGTTCAAAGTCACTTAAATCACTTTTATTCCCCATTCTGATGCTCAGTTTGAACTGCAGCAGATTGTCTTGACCATGTCTACATGCCTAAATGCACTGAGTTGCTGCCATGTGATTGGCTGATTAGAAATTTGCGTTAATTGGCAGTTGGAGAGATGTACCTAATAAAGTGGCCAGTGAGGGTATATTTTACAAATGTTTTCAAAGTAATTACTAGAATTTCTCTGTCATTTAAATTCCTATTTGTAGAATTTTCATACATTTGAACATTCTAGATCTAATTCTTGTCTTCACTGTAGTGTGATACAAACCATCCATGAATGCATTCCACAGAATAACAAGAACATTATGGCCTCTGATTTAACTATCTGCTATTTCAAGGACAGAAAAATATGCTCTGCACCTCAGTGCATGGTCTAACAGGGTTTTGCTTATTCTCTTAATGAGTAATAGGTGTGTTTTGAGCATAACGTGTATTAAACCAATCAGAGTCTCATCTCCCATTCCCTTTAAGAGTCAGTTGCGTTGCGCCATGGCTCATTTGCTAATTACATGGCAGACTTTGTAAGTGGAAACACTGAATGCTTCACTAGCAAGAAAACAGTTCAACAGAGCATCTGCAGCGTGAGAATAAAGAACAAGCCTCCTCCATTCAGCCTCTTTACTTTCTCTTTACTTTACTTTTACTCTTTTTTTTTTTTTTTACTCCTTTACTTTTGTGTATAAGGAAACGGTGGAAACTCACTCCATTGAAGGCATCGATTAGTCTACAAATTTAATTTCATTGGTTAAGCACAAGAGTTTGTTTCAAAACTATTTCTAAATTCAGTTCTAATTTCCAGAAAATTAATAAATGAACAATAATAACGAAGTGTGGTCAAAAAACTGAGTTATATCCAAACACAAGGGTTATTCTTTTGCCGCATAGGGTGATGCAGACGTCTCCAAAACCCAACAGGAGGACAAATCTAAACTTGTTTTATTCAAACAAATATAAATATGCATATATTAATACTGCTAATAATAATAACATTATACAAATGCAAATAGTCATGAATAAACTGAAAAAAGCCCCCCAAGATAAAGAGGACATGGAGGCAGTGGTTTTTATATTTATATAGAAAATAATCATATTTGTAACATTTTAATCCTTTTGTTTTCATTTGTAAATATATTTGTGTATTGCTGTAAATCCTGTTTGAATTAAGCAATGTGTAAGCATTTGAACCCACATAGGCGCATAACTAACGCGCTTTGAATCAGAATCAGTTTTATTGCCAAGTGTGCTTCACACACACAAGGAATTTGTTTTGGCAACAGAAGCTTCCAGTGTACATAAAGTGACGAGTGACAACACAAAATTAAATATGAGAAAAGAAAAGGCAATAAACATTAAACATTAAACAGAGATGCAGTCAGTCAAAAAGATCTGGATGTTGAGTTGTATGTACAGATATGTTGTAAATATACAGGTTATAAGGTGCTGTGTACAAGTGCGCATGAGAAAGTATTGCACGTTTATTGCACAGTAGGGGAATATTTAACTGTTCATGAGGTAGATGGCCTGAGGTAAGAAACTTTTCCTGTGTCTGGCTGTTTTTGTGATTGGTGCTCTGTAGCGCCGACCAGACGGTAACAGTTCGAACAGGTAGTGTGCTGGGTGTGAGGCGTCCAGAGTGATTTTGCGAGCCCTTTTACTCACTCTGGAAGAGTACAGTTCTTGAGGTGTGGGAAGGGTAGTGCCAGTGATTCGTTCAGCAGTCCGGACTATTCGCTGTAGTCTACGGAGGTTGGTTTTGGCAGCTGAGCTGAACCAGACGGTGATTGAAGTGCAGAGGATGGATTGGATGACAGCTGAGTAGAACTGTCAAGCAGCTCCTGTGGCAGGTTGAACTTCCTCAGCTGACGAAGGAAGTACAGTCTCTGCTGGGCTTTCTTTACAATAGAGTCTATGTGAATGTCCCACTTCAGATCCTGAGAGATGGTGGTGCCATTTCTCATTTGTGTTCTACTTTAGACCAGTTTTTGGTTGGTCAATGGCGCGGTCTATTTTAGTTCCTTAAAATAGCAACGTCTTAACACACCTCCTTTATAGACCAGCACACCAATGAGTGTGCTGGTCTATAATGGTCTACAAAATGGTGCAAATGGATTTGCTATTTAAACAGCGTGGCTGAAAATAGCAACAAATTGTGCCATACACGCCTTGCACCGGGTGTATGATGGAGCACCTAATGTCCAAAGGACAAAACAAGGAGAATCGAGTGATCCTTCAGATCTCAGAAAAGTCCAAGGTTCACATTTTTACTACTAAAACTCCATGAATTTTCCAGAACTTTCAAGTCAATTTTCATGACCGAATGTTTCATGTAATGTCTACGTACACGTGGTAAATAATAAGAAAAACACTGCACGTTCAAATTGATTACGCAACATGCAACATCTATTTAGTTTCAGTTTATTTTTATATCTATGTCAAATTAATTTAGATAATGCTTACACCGCACTAATAATGTGAGACCATGAAGGACAGAAAAGAAGTAAAGACGACTAACCTACAGTTGAAGTCAGAATTATAACCCCCCCTTTTAATTTTTGTTTTCTTTTTTAAATATGTTCCAAATCATGTTTAACAGAGCAAGGAAATTTTCACAGTATATCTGATAATATTTTTTCTTCTGGAGAAATTATTATTTTATTAATTTTATTTCGGCTAGAATAAAAGCAGTTTTTAATTTTTTTAAAAAACATTTTAAGGTCAAAATTATTAGCCCCTTTAAGCTATTTTTTTGATAGTCTAAAGAACAAACCATCAATAACTTGCCTTATTACCCTAACCTGCCTAATTAACCTAGTTAAGCCTTTAAATGTTACTTGAATGTCTTGAAAAATATCTAGTAAAATATTATTTACTGTCATCATGGCAAAGATAAAATAAATCAGTTATTAGAAATTAGTTATTAAAACTATTATGATTAGAAATGTGTTGAAAAAAAAATCTCTCCATTAAACATAAATTGGGGGGGGGGGGGAAATAAACAGGGGGGCTGTCAAAATGTCCAGGTTTTCCATGAACCCTAAAAGTTATGCAAGGTGAACGAGAATCAATCCACGAAGGAAAGAAAAGGCAAAGCATGACTATCAGTATTCTACAACTTTATCGAACCCAGCGCTTCTTATCATCAGATGGGACCAATCAAGAATGGCCTCTGGTTAAGGTTTGTTCATCTCCTCAATCATCCCTGCTGCTTTCCCAGCCCACTATCAAAGAGCTGCAGATAACAGCCATTCACAAAAGCCCTATCAGCCAAACCCTGCACCTACACAGACCCCGGACAGGGGGAATTGTAAGGAGGGGCGAGAGTCTAAGAATGGAGGAAGGGACTGAAAATGACAGACAGGAGTTAGGGAGTAAGGAGGAGGAGTAGACGGCAGCATTTCTGTAAAGCTCCTGAAGGCAGAAGATCACACTAAGACACACATGATGCCACAAACAAACTGATTCTGACACTTGGAAAACACAAGTGCTTGCTTCCATGATAACGCTTCCTAAATGGGATTAATAAATCACTCACCATCAGAAGACACCACTTAATTCTACGGCTTCATGGTTTCTTCAGTGGTTTTGTGTGGACTTCTGTGGAGCGAGAGGCTTCAATGCACATTGGTTGAGCAGCATGTCCCATGAGGAGTACCATGAGGAGATGGACAGTGAGTAAGAGTGTGTCTGCGTGCTTGTGGGTGTGTGTCGTTTATTTTCTCGCGGTCTCCGTCACCTGCCGCGGCGCATGCCTTCGGGTCTCCAGCTCCGCATCCACCTCCACCTCCACCTCCGGCCGGCATGCGCGCAGCTACGTGCACCTCCAGGGCGACGTGCGCCAGAGGAGACTCTTCTCCTTCCAGAAGTTCTTCCTTAGGATCGGGAAGGACGGGAAAGTCAACGGCACCAAGAGCGAAGACGACCCGTACAGTGAGTCACGGTTCTTTCAGTTCAGTTCGATTCAAACTTGCTTTATTATTGGCGTTATAAATGTGATGGCAAAGTGTTTGCAATGTTTACGTTAAATAGAACGTATAAAAACCCATTACATAGTAGTAGTAGTGATAAAATAAGCAAGTATGTGTGTGTGTATGTTTAAAAAATTGAACACATGTATCACCGTGATGAGTAATTTCGAATGTTTGAACACGTTCGAATTAATACATCATCCACTTTGATGAGGAAAATGTATTGGTTTTAATGGATAAAGTCTAGAAGGGATACAGCTGCAGATACTCGCGTCAATGTATAATTTTTGTGACAACATTAATTATATTTACAATAATACAGTAATAGTTATATTTTTACAATCCTGTGAGGGTTGGGGTATAGGGGTAGACGTTAATAAAATATGATTTAATGTATAATTTAATAAATAATATTAATAATACTCGGCAAATTACTGTTTTTACATTAATGGTTGGGTTTAGGTTGGGGCAAGGATAGACGTTAATAAAATACAAATAATGGGTAATTTAATAAGCTGTATCCCTTCGAGCAACAACTGTATACTGTAGTATATCTTTTGTGATAACAATAATTATATTTTTACATTACTGTGAGGCTTGGTTTTGCGGTTGGGACGCCAGATAAAATACAATTCAATTGATAATTTAATAAATAATACACTGTAAAAAATGCAGGGTTCCACACAATTCATGTTGTCCCAACACAAATTGATTACGTTAATTTAACACTTTTAACAAATTTATGTGGATTGAGCATAAAAAAATTAAGTTGTCCCAATGAAATCTCAAGATTTGTGTTGTTTCAGCTCATTTTAATTAAGTACTTTCTTTGAACAAGCAAAAAATATATAATTTTTTGAGTGTGTGAATAATACTCTGTAAATTACTGTTTTTACATTACTGAAATGGTTGTGTTTAGGGTTGGGATTGGGGTAGACATTAGTAAAATACAATTAATGGGTAATTTAATAGATAT
Organism: Danio tinwini; assembly: GCA_903798205.1. Lineage (NCBI taxonomy): Eukaryota > Metazoa > Chordata > Actinopteri > Cypriniformes > Danionidae > Danio > Danio tinwini. Next base: position 32,545,411 of record CAIGQZ010000427.1, read on the forward strand.
TATAAATAAGCTGTATTCCTTCTAGCAACAGCAGTGTTAATGGCGTAGTTTTTTTAAATAGTTTGTTTAATAATGAAATGAAACTTTTTGGTGTAAATAAAAATTATGTATTTGCATAATTAGTTTCAGAGTCAGTTACCTATAATTGCTAAATGTATAATATATATATATATATATATATATATATATATATATATTAGAAAATATCTAAATTAAATGATACTAGTAGATGAATTATATGACTACATTATATACTCATATATAGTTGATATAAAATACTGTATATGAAGTTTACTAAAGTTACTTTAGCGTATTTTGAATCATTGTTTATTTAACTCATTGGGTTTATTGTATTGGTTTTAATGGGTAAAGTCTAGAAGGGATACAGCTGCAGATACTTGCGTCAATATAGTATAGCTTTCATGACAACAATAATTATATTTTTACATTACTGTGTGGCTTGGGTTTGCGGTTGGGATAGTGGTAGACACTAATAAAATACAATTGATGGTTAATTTAATAAATTATATATAAGCTGTATCCCTTCTAGCAACAATTATTTTAATGGCATAGCTTTTTAAAAAGTTTAAATAGTTATTTTTAATGTTTAATAAAGAGAGAATAGCGTTAATAATAGAATGAAACATTCTGGTTTATATAAAAATAATACATTTGCATTATTATTTTCAGAGTCAGTTACCTAAAATGCTTAATATATCAATATTAGATATATTAGAAAATATACAAATGAAATAATACTAGTAAACTAAAGGACTACATTATATACTCATATATAGTTAATATAAAATACTGTATATGAAGTTTACTGAAGTTTCTTTAGTGTATTTCGAATTACTGTTTATCTAACTCATTCATTGGGGTTATTTTATCGGTTTTAATGGGTAAAGTCTAGAAGGGATACAGCTGTGGATACTCGCGTCAATATACTCTAGTATAACTTTTGTGACAACAATAATTATATTTTTACATTACTGTAAGGCTTGGTTTTGCGGTTTGGGTAGGGTTATAATAAAATATGATTTAATTGAATTAATTTAATACATAATATGATTAATACTCTGTAAATTATTACATTTTACGGAAGTTACTTTAGCGTATTTTGAATGATTGTTAATCTAACTCATTGGATTAACTGTAATGGATCATTTTGTGACAACAAATTATATTTACAATAATACAATAATAATGATATTTTTTACATTGCTGTGAGGGTTGGGGTATAGGGGTAGGGGTTTATAAAATACTATTTGATAGGTACTTTAATAAATAATCTGAATAATACTCTGTAAATTACTGTTTTTACATTACTGTGATGGTTGTGTTTAGGGTTGGGGTAAGGGTAGACTTTAAGCTCTATCCCTTCTATACACTGTAAAAATGTATATGATCATTTAGTCATGACAGCGTATGTTTTTAGTTCATTGTAACTTATTAAACTAAGTTAATCATGCTCTAACTTAATTTTATAAGTTACGCAAGCTGTTTTAAGTCAGTTTAACATAAGATAAGTTCAATAGACTCATAAGGTTAATTTGATTCAGCTTAAAAATTTAAGGAAACCAGGATGTTTTTGCAGTGTAGCAAGAATCATTTTAATGACGTAGCTTTAAATAGTTTATTTTTAAGTTTAATAATGAGAGACTAGTGTTAATAATGAACCAGAAATATTCTGGTTTACATAAAAATAATACATTTGCATAATTCATTTTATTGAATCAGCTACCTAAAGTGCTTAATGTATATTAAATATACATTAGAAAATATATAAATTAAATGATACTAGTATTAACTTTAGGACTACATTATATTCTCATATAAGTTGATATAAAATACTGTATATTAAGTATTTTGAATTATTGTTTATCTAACTCATTGGGTTTAATGTATTGGTTTTAAAGTCTAGAAGGGATACAGCTGCTCACGTCAATATAGTATAACTTTTGTGACAGCAATAATTATATTTTTACATTATTGTGAGTCTTGGGTTTGTGGTTGGGGTAGGGGTAGACATTAATAAAATACAATTTAATTGATAATTTAACAAATAATCTGAATAATACTCTGTAAATTACTATTTTTACATTACTGTGAGGTTTAGGGTTGGGGTAAGTATATACGCTATTAAAATACAATTGATGAGTAATTTAATAGATAATATAAATAAGCTGTATTCCTTCTAGCAACAATCATTTTAATGGCGTAGCTTTAAATTGTTTATTTTTAATGTTTGATAATAATTGAATTGCCTCTTTTTAGTTATTAAAATAGTTTGACAACATGCAGGAAATGTTCATAGACCAGTGGCATCACCACATTAAAATGGTCTATAAAATTAATATATTCAATAATATTCAATTTAAATAATTAATATTCAATTGTTTATCTAACTCATTGGGTTTAGATTTTAATTGTCATTAAGCACAAATATTGAATATTGTGGAATGTAATTAAACATTAAAATTGTTTTGAAATTAATTTAGAATATTATAAATTTTATAAATAAAGACGACATTTTAATAATTTTCACCCACTTGCATTAAATGCATAACATATATACAGGATGTACATAAAATATTTATAGGTATAAGAAAATGTTAAGAAATTAATATTAAGAAAGAACTTAAAGTAAGGGAACGGACTTTTAGTTGTTTATCAAATTTGGAAAATGTTTATTTCATTTATCCAATTCACTATTAAAGAGCCCAATTATAGATTTTTGAAAATGACTTTCCATGCAGTCTATAACAACACTAAGTGAATGAAAACATCCAGCTGAGGGTTAAATCTAAAAGTGCACCTTGTATAAAACTATAGATTTTTTTATAAAAGATTCGACTCAGAGTTGTTTAAATGATTCCTCGTTTTGTCCTCGGATCTATTGCCTGTTCATATCAGCATCGCCATGAAACAATACCAAATGTGTTCTGTGCCGGTTCCGGTAAAACATGAACACACTTTTTTTTTCAAACGCTAGCAGAGTGCAGGTGTGTGTGGGATTGATCATGACTGAGGCATACCTGTCAACATTGGTATGTGAAAATAAAGGATATGCCCACTATAATAAGGGATTTTTACCCTTTTACACTGACGCCCTCTTAAAAAAAATTCCCAAATTACTAAATATGTTGATTTGGAGCTGTTTTGTTGTAAATAAACTCTTTTTGAGCATCATATGATATATAATATTGCATTATTGTTAATAACTTACTGAATGAGTATGCAAATTATGCCTGTGAACAAGCCAGATGTGAAAGTAAATTAAAGTCTTAATGAATGGTCAGTAATATGGTTTTTTTATTATCATTATTTACAAACGAAAAAAAAATAAATAGTATACATTTGCAGCTAATAAATTATCAAACAGTTCAGCTTATTAAAATTAATAGCTATTATAATTTAAATAAAATCAAGCTATCAAATCTCATTAGCCGTTTCATCACTGTATAACTGACACATTCTGATTAAAGAGCAACGAATGAATCTCTTATTTCTTTAGATTTTTTCATTTGATTACATTTAATAACAGGTGTCACTTTAAAGATGCACACATCTAACGTTATGAAGTAAGCATTTGATTGCTTTCCTAATTTTTTTTGCTCATTTAAAACAAAATTAGTTGTGTTTGAAAAAAAAAACCCACCAAGATTGACATCTTTAGATATTATTATTATTATTATTATTATTATTATTATTATTATTATTATTA
>CAIGQZ010000427.1:32561449-32574493 GCA_903798205.1 Danio tinwini
CAGCAGTAATACACATGTTCTCACTTTACTGCTTGCCACTTTAAGCAGGTCTCATGAGAGCCTCATGATAGACTCAGACATCACATTTGATTAAAGTTCTTGATGGTGAGAATGAGCAAAACAAAAGCTGATTAACAAGTAAAAGTCTAGAGGTATGATTCTTGCTTGGGGGGCGAGAGGTTCCGGGTTCAAATCCCGGACGAGCCCCCAATTGTTACAAATTAAATAAAAAATCCTTAATCCATGTATGTGCAACTTCATATCGGCATCTCACAAAACGCCAACAAGAGACATAAGCAACAATCACTCATTTTCATCGTTCAAATAACAACTTCTCCACAAAGAATAATGAGCGGGAATCGAGAGAGAGAGAGAGCGGGGAGCTGAGGAATCCATGTTCTCTGGTGTTTTATGGCCCGTTTCCACTGAGTGGTACGGTACAGTACAGTACAGTTCGGTATGCTTTTATGGCCGTTTCCACTGTCAAAAGCGTACTGAACCGAGTCGTACCGTACCACTTTTTCGGCACCCTTTTGAAAGGGTACTAAAAACGAGAAAGGGTACCAAAAGGTGGAGCTACATGCACAGCTGAGCGCTGATTGGTTACAGAGATCGTCACGATCTCGTGGAGCTAGCCAGAATGAAAACAATAGAACCGCCATGTTTTTTAAATACACAGCCAAGACTTGTGGAAATACTATATGCATATAATAACAAGCCATGGATGACCCGAGCTCAAACAAACCTTGTCGTTGTCTTGATGAACAGCCAAGAAGAACTAAATCTGCCATGTCCTGTTGTTGCTTTACGAGGCCGTCTAAAAGTGCGAGCGGTTTTTGCTTTCTCCAAGGAGCCCGCGATCGCTTCTATACTTGATATAAAGAACTTCTTGAGCTGATGATAATAACGTGTGCGTGATTATTATAAACTGTAAAAGATATGGACGTAGTATCCGTGACGTCACCCATAGGTTTCTGAACACTGCAAAAGAAGCTACAAGTAGGCGCGGCCAACCGTCGCCATCTTGTTAGCGCATCATCGCACCAAACGCGGGATACCAAATAAGGGCAAAGAGGCGGAGAGTGAGCGAAGCTACAGACGCATGCTGGATTCTCAGCATTTTGCTTAGACCTGGCTTAGACAGACTTTTTACTTTGGGAGAACGTTTAATACTTCATTACCTGCGACTCGTTTGTATTCTGACCACATGTGCTTGGTTGTACACTATATCAATAAAGTGTTTAGACTTTTAAAATCACTGTTGTAATGCATTGAGCCACTAAACATTGTTCTTATGACGTTTTTCGACAGGAGGAAAACGCGAATTACTATCAAACACTTCAGATATAGCCTGTGTTAGTAAATGCAAGGCTGTCTATAAAAATCCAGCACTAACACTGTTTTATAACCTATAGCTAATCAATCTGTCGGATTCCGGAGTGCATGACAGGTCTAAAGAACATTATAAATGATAAATGATCTTAAATAAAACAAATACATTTATAGTGATGGTATATAAGTATATAATTTCACTCACCTGGGAAATGGAGGCAACTTGAACAGTTTGTAAGCACAATGAAGTCCACACAGCATGCCATATCATCTGATAATTGCAGGAAATAATTCCAAAAGGCAAATGACTGTGTAAATAAACATTTACCAAAACAAAAATATGATGTATATGCCGAGATCAGCGGCTTATTAACCAGAATCAGCTGAGGTGACGAGGCAGCGAGGGCTAGCTGTCACTCAAGAGGCCACACCCTTAATTATGCAAACTTAATATAACTTAATAAAAACGAAACGGATGAGTTATAAATAAATTCACCCCCCTCACAGTTGTCATGAAGGGTAATCATAGCTATATGCACCAAAGCCATTGTTTGTACCAGGCTGTAAACATGTTTTTATCAGCTATAAAAATGGCCAATTTACCAATGCAGAAAGAAAGCACTTGGACTACCTGGAGCCAGCCCCCCAAGGCGAGTCGATGAATTTCAGTTTTAGTTACTTCTGTATTGGCTTCCCGAGGGAGACGGGAGTTTGCCGCTTGGTGATTAATAAAGTGTCTCCGACATCTGATCCGTTCAGAAATGAAAAGGACAAACGCGAGAGTGAAGCGCGAAAAAACAAAGGAGAAGCCCGACAAAACACAGGAGCAAATTGTTTCAGCGACCTGAATCACGAACAAACTGCCATGTTTATCATCGCCTTTTGGGCTATTATGAACTGGGACTGACAGAATTACTCTCTAACAGAGGTTACATGTGCTGGTGAAGATTACAGACACAGATGAGAGGTTTGCTCTGACTGTGGGCTATATTTCATGTTGTTTTGAACCCAAATAAGGACCAAATGTATGCTGTGTGTAGTTTTTTTGTAATTGGTAACATATTGGAGACTGTAAGAGTCTATATGTGTTCATATATGTTCATTTATTTATTAATTGTATATAATTGCAGACTTTACGGTAGGCTATTTCACACTGTCATTGATCTGCATTTATAATCAAATCATGTGCAAGTATTTATATGTATGAAGCATCTGTGTTGTGAGAAGTGCTTCTCATATGATTTGTGAACGACCTGTACAGCTTTACTGTAGACATTTATTCGAGCGAGAATGACGTTGACTGAAACTCTGTCATGCACCACGCCCACCAAAAGGGTACCCTTTGTAGTGGAAACATAAGCCTGATAAAGGTGACCCGTACCGACTCGTAGCCATAAAATACGGCCGCTGCCAACCCAAGTGCCAATCACGATCTGCCGTAATCCGCTGCATCTGCGAATAATTCAGAATGAGAGAGAGAGAGAGAGAGAGAGAGAGAGAGAAAGAAAAACACCACACACACACTGCAACAACTACTCGTACCACAGAGGAAAACTTTACCGCTCACAGATATTGGCTTTTTCTCTGATTATCATCATAGAAAAGTTAAAAATAGACATGATTGAGACATTTGTTGACATACAGAAAGAGGAGAGACCTTTAAAATGAATAAGCTATAAGTTATATGGCCAGACAGAATCTGAAAACATTTCTTGCTATTTCTGCACAGAAGTTTGTAAAAAATCTGCAGCTTTATGTGGAATGATTTTGGGAATGATCATAACTAAAACCTTAATATATGAAATGAAGAATAATATCTTTTAAACTTTTATTTAAAGGTGCTGTATGTAAGTTTTTGACTCTTCTAAAGCATAAAAATACCATAATATGTGTGCAGATATTTAAGAAACATCCCAAGTGAACATACTTTAACTGAAAAACAGTGCTGAAGTAAGATATTCTGCTTTAAAAATGGTTTTTCAGTGCAGGAACGCTGTCTTTGTTTAGGTAAATTTAATCTGCACAATGCCAGTTTAGCCAATTACAATTCAGCACTCCGGGTTGCCTTGTTGGAAAACAGCGTATTTCTTCCATTCATTCAGAAAGGCTCAGAAGGCATGCGCCCGTGACCGAAATGGACAGTATCAGACGTCAAAATGAGACAGATTCAGTTCCACATGAGGTTATTAATTAGCAAATGATATAAATAATACAAACGTAAACATTAGGTGAGCAGGTTACATTGTAATCTCGTGTCCTAACAACACGCAAACAGCAGTTTGGCTGTTTGCACCAGACGAAATATGACAGAAATGTAAATACAGCTTTTCAGAAGCACAGAATATGCACTCACTCACGAAACGGTAAGGTTTATAATCTATTCAAACTTACATTGTTAGCATTTAGCACTGAATAAAGCGCACAAGGTTTACCTGAGGTGATCACTGTCATAGGTTTCACATGTTCAGCTGTGAGAAATAGAAGCCGTTTCTAATATATCAATTCGAGGTGTTGGTTAGAACCAAAACTCCTTTTAATATGGAAAATATAAAAATCACTCGCTCCTGTACTCAATCTAGCATCCCACGCGTGCATTTATTTTGATCTAGGAGTGCAATACCTAGTTCAACCACTGGGTGTCAAACTTACATACTGCAGCTTTAAAGAGCCCCTATTGCACATTGAAAAGGGTCATATTTCGGTTTTATGGGTCTCCAACAACATACTGATATGTATACAAGGTCAAAAAACATGTTTATGGTCTTATAATATGCATTTATTTTGACCTAATTATCCCAGCGACTCCCATATGAATCGTTCAGCGATTTATTTGTTCCCAAACCCCTGCTTAGCGCGAAGCTAATCTGCTCTGATTGAACCGATGTGATTGAACCTCTTGGCATTGGTTGACAGCGTTCAGCGTGAGACAGTAAAATGCCCAGCGTGTTTTTTCACGCCCGCGGGTCGCCAACATTGGTATAGGATCGATCACAGCGGACGCCCGAAACACGCTTCAAAGAAAACTTATGGCTCGTTTCCACTGAGTGGTACAGTACGGTACGGTTCGGGTCGGTACGGGTCACCTTTATCAAGCTTGCGTTTCCATTACAAAGGGTACCCTTTTGGTGGGCGTGGTGTACTACAGAGAGTTTCAGTCGACGTCATTCTCGCTCGAATAAATGTCTACAGTAAAGCTGTACAGTTCGTTCACATTATATGAGAAGCTCTTCTAACAAAACAGATGCTTTAAACATATTAATACTTGTTTATAAATGTTTATTACTAACATTTCTATGAACATGATTTGATTATAACTGCAGATCAATTACAGTGTAACAGCCTACTGTAACGTCTGCAGTTATATAAAATAAATAAATAAATGCAACATATATGAACACATACAGACCCTTACGGTCTCCGATATGTTACTAAATACAGATAAACGACACACAGCATACATTAAGTCCTTATTTGAGTTCGGGAATCCTTGTAATCCTGTCGGGCTTCTCCTTTTTTTCCGCGCTTCACTCTCGCGTTTGTCCTTTTCTTTCTGAATGGATCAGATGTCGAAGACGCTTCATTAATCACACACGCACGTTATTATTATCAGCTCAAGAAGTTTGTTATATCAAATCTAGACGCGAACGCGAGCTCCCTGGAGAAAGCGAAAAACCGCTCGCACTTTTAGACGGCCTCATAAAACAACAACAGGACACGGCAGATTCTTGGCTTTGTGCTGTTCATCAAGACAACGACAAGGTTTGTTTTGAGCCCGGGTCATCCATGTATTGTTATTATATGCATATAGTTGTCTCGGCTGTGCATTTAAAAACATGGCGGCTCCATTGTTTTGATTCTGGCTAGCTCCACGAGATCGTGACGTATCTCTGTAAACCAATCAGCGTTCAGCTGCGCGTGTAGCTCCACCTTTGGGTACCCTTTCTCGTCTTTGGTACCCTTTCGAAAGGGTGCCGAAAAAGTGGTACGGTACGGATCGGTTTGGTACGCTTTTGACAGTGGAAACGGCCATAAAAGCGTACCGACCCGCACCGACCCGTACCGTACCACTCCGTGGAAACGGGCCTTTACTAACACCACAGTAAACAGTACCCGGTTCTCAACAGTGTTATTCAGACACCTCCGCGGGGCCTAAGCAGTGCAGTTAAACACCAGCATATTGCTCTTGTTAAGTATGACACACATTCAGTTTTAATCCACACAGCAGCAAAAGCTGAACTATTCTGAACCTTGACCGCTGCATGTGTGCAGGATCCGCTAACAGTGGCCATAGCAATGACAAACAGCAGTGGAACAAGCTCACGAAAGCATTTAAATCTGTAAACAAAGCAGCACGCGTCGCGTTTACAACATTGCATTAGACGCGATATGAGAATATAAAGAGTTAACCTGATACAGTACACGCGGTTACTAGTTACAAAACATGGAGATCATTTCTATTTGCAATGATTGCTGTGGCACCTCGTCCGTGAACTGCTATATGTTTTAAGGGCTTACCTGTACTCTGCTTTTCTAAACGATTACATCCCCAGCCGGGAGGTTGTAGCATCCTCTGTCCTCTGACAAGCTATCTCTGCAGGCTCCTGCTCTCCATTTGCAAGCCTTTTCAGTGCTGCTCACCAGCCCGAAGCCCAGCGTTTAGCAGCCTGCCGATGTACCTAATAATTTGTCCTTATTTTGCCTGCACCCCTGGTGTCTTGTCTGTCCATTACAAGATGGAGGCAGAAACTAATGCATGAGCTGTGTAGTGATAGATCGCCCATTGTAAGCGTGCAGATTTCTGAACGACTCCTTTCCCCTCACACTTCCAATAATATCCAGGTAAACACAGCGTCTTCATGAGCGTCTTCATGAGTGTCTTGGTGCTGTGTTAGTGGGCGGGGGCGCAGGTTTGAATTTTGCCGGGTCTGCGCGTGCAACCATTATGTTTCGTATCGACGTCACGCCGAAACGGCTGAAGACTCGTTATCAAGACGATTCATTTAAACCACTATGAGTCGACTCTTTAATAGATGAATCAATAGTTTTAAAAACTGTCCACTTTCAGATTTAAGCTTTAGCTGGATATTTCACTTCACTAAGAGCTGTGATACACACTACATAGAAGGTCATTTTCAAAAACCCATAATAGGGGCTCTTTAATGCTTACACTGCAAATCCAATTAGACCCACTTATTTGGTAAACAAAGCAAGTATCTTATATAATATATATATATCTACTAAAAGACAGAAAATATTACTTTACAAACTGTATTGTGAATAAATCAAATCAGCATTTTCATATTAGTCAATAATATTAGTGAAATTAATTTGAAAACTGAATAAATATAAATTTACATACATTTACACAAGTAGATAGACACAACGATGGGCTCAAAATCTGCGGAAATACATGCAAATACATTGTTAAGATATTGCAAAAAATGTCAGTTGACGTGTCTTATCACTTATTACAATAATAGATATGTGCTTATACAGTAGAGATGTAACAGTATGAACATTTCATATCACGATTATAGTGAGCAAATGTTCAAATGGCCCAAAAATGTTCAACAATACTGTAAATGTCACACACTTTTTTTCCCCAAGTTTTGTGTCTGAAAACTTATAAACAACAAAAGAAATGCGTAGCTTAATGCAATTTTGTGATAAACAACATAAACAAGGATCTGTGCATTTCAGATTTATTTACATATGTTTGTGTTATTTCATGTACATTGTTTGTGTGTGTGTGTTTGTGTTAAAGGAACAATTGATATTTCAAGCTATTGCTTACAAAGGCGGTACAGTGATTCAGTGGTTAGCGCTGCCACCTCACAGCAAGATGGTTGCTTGTTTGAGTCCCGGCTGGGCCAGTTGGCATTTCTGTGTGGAGTTTGCATGTTCTTCTCGTGTTGGCGTAGGTTTCCTCCTGGTGCTCCGGTTTCCTCCACAGTCCAAACACATGCGCTATAGGTGAATTGAATAAACTAAATTGGCTATACTGCACAGTTTGAGTGTGAATGTGAGAGTGCATGGGTATTTCCCATATGGGTTGCGGCTGGAAGCGTATCTGCTACGTAAAACATATACTGGAATAGTTGGCGGTTCAGTCCGCTGTGGCAACCCTGAATTACAGTTTTTCTGCATTGGTTTGGCTTAGTTCTTGAAACAGGAATTACATTCTCAGTTTTACAGTTCAGCACAACACTAATGCTCATTCGCAAAAGCTCATATCTTTCCCAAAACTGTTCGCTCATGTGTCAAAACTAAATTTCCTTCTCATTTAAACAGTCAGTGCCCCCAAAATCCTTTCTCCCTTTGGCATTGCGTAAGCACTGCAAGTAAAAATGTTTAGATGTTTTGTCACTATGACAGAGGACCATTGAAATATCCCTCATGTCCACCTTTCAGTCTTAGCCCAGTTTTAGAAAATGGTTACTGAACTGTTTTTGTCTTTTGACAGAATGCAGTTGTGTAAAAAAACTAAATAAAATTCATGTATAAGATTTAAACAATTCTAAGAAATTAGGATTTTCAGTCTAATCGCATGAGGGAACGTAACTATTTTACGTTTTGTCAGCTCAGTGGCTAATTCGTACGTGTTCAGTCGTACGAAAATGTAATTTTAAAAGGAGGCGTGGCACCCAACCCCACCCCTAAACCCAACCATCATTGGGGGATAAGCAAATCATACTAAATTGTATGAATGAGATGGTACAAATTCATTAGAATTAGCCACTAAATCAAAAATTTACCAATTGCTGTGAGATAGTGTTGGGATTTTAGGTTAAGAGTAAGAGTAGCCTCCAAGGTTTGACATCACATATTGCACTCATACTGCCAATGAAATTGTAACTATTATCATAACTGTAACTATATTCTAGTTTCACCTGACTGCCAGTTGCTGTAATAAATGTATCAAATGTTCCACAGATTCATATATGATATTCATGCTATTATGTTCTTGACTAGTTTTGACAATTGAACAGACTATTGTGCATGTGATGACTTGTACAATGAAATGACGCTGACACATTTTGGAGCGAACTACCATTGAACTGAGAATCAACAATCAGTTTAGATCAACTAGATCTATTCACTTGGAAATTGTGCTAAATGTAGGCTAGATGTACTTAGACATTTGCAATTTGATAACATGAATGAGAAAAATCTATTCTGTTGTGAACAATTGCCAAGTGGTTTGGAGGTTTGTCCGTGTTGTTTTGAGAATGTAATTCCAGCTTCAAGAAATGGGAAAAACCAGTGGAGAAAAACTGTAATAAATCCTTGTTTTCTGCATACCCACTTGGAGTGTTTTCGTTTGAGTCCAACACAACTGCCCCTGTGGCTCAGTGGTTCAAACACCAGTCTCCATACCAGAGACCTGGGTTCAAGACCCGCCCGTGACAGCCTGCAGTGCTTGATTGGTCTCTGAGATGTGTGAAATTCCTCCTTTGTTAGTCAAGTGTCACCTGACTACCAGTTGCTGTAATAAATGTATCAAATGTTCCACTGAGTCGTATATGATATTCATGGTATTATGTTCTTGACTAGTTTTGACAATTGAACAGACTATTGTGCATGTGATGACTTGTACAATGAAATGACGCAGACACATTTTGGAGCGAACTACCATTGAACTGAGAATCAACAATCAGTTTAGATCAACTAGATCTATTCACTTGGAAATTGTGCTAAATGTAGGCTAGATGTACTTAGACATTTGCAATTTGATAACATGAATGAGAAAAATCTATTCTGTTGTGAACAATTACCAAGTGGTTTGGAGGTTTGTCCATGTTGTTTTGAGAATGTAATTCCAGCTTCAAGAAATGAGCCAAACCAATGGAGAAAAACTGTAATAAAGGGACTAAGCCGAAAAGAAAATGAATATATATATTCTGGCATATAGCTGTGCCCCAGTAGAGCTTTATGTCTAGCAATGCCCCTGGTCAGGACTTTTCATTTGATGACACTGACACCTTCATTGACATCAATACTTGCTTTTGAGGAATGAGCTATCAATTTTAAGCAAACACCCTTTTACAGGTTATCAACCAGGTTTTGCAGTTTGTACTTATTATTTTAAGAAATGCATTAACTGTTGTGCAAATGTAAATAGTGTTGTGAGAGTTCACCGAAGCCACTGAGAAAAACTATAAAAATGTGTTGAAAAAAATCTTCTTTTTCGTTAAACATAAATTGGGGGAAAATATACAGGGGGGCTAATAATTCAGGAGGGCTAATAAGTTCAAATGTATGTCTTCAACATATTCGCATCCCATCCTGTGCATGATTTTCCACACGCAAGTGAGAAACAGAGCAGTTACTGTTTGTCACGCAGGCAGAGTTTCATGAATGGCGAGATGCGACACATCAAAGGTGAGTGTCTTTCACGTCCAGGAATGGAGTAATCCTCTGCGGGTGAAATTACACTAGTCTTTATAGCAGAGATCCAGTGTTGCAGGAAATAGATACTGCAGTAGTGATGCTGTCCTCGGGCAAGACTTGATTTGGGAAACACTGGCCATTGAGCTGTTCTGAGTAATGCCGTGCACTTTAAAACTGAAGACTGAGAAAAATAGAAACAATGGGTTTGTGAGAGGGGTGCGACGTTATTCTGAATACTAAAATGTAGGCACAAACAATACATAGTACTGTATGTTCTGAGTGATGTTTGGTTAAAGCTTTTGTGATTTTTTTTTAATGTAATTCTACAATAAATTCTCCAACATTGTTAAAATAAAACATCAAAAAATATGTCAGAAAACACGTCAAAAATGCAGATCGATTTGATATCAATTGATAAATTGTCCAACCAATTTAAAATAAAAGCATGCATAACATACACAAATATCAATTCATTCATTTTCCTTTAGCTTAGTCGCTTTATTCATCAAGGGTTGCCACAGCGGAATGAACCGCCAACTTATCCAGCATATGTTTTACACAGAGGATGCCCTTCCAGCTGCAACTCAGTACTCGGAAACCCCCGACCACCACACTCATTCACACACATACACTATGGCCAATTTAGTTTATTCAATTCACCTATAGCGCATGTGTTTGGACTGTGGGGGAAACCTGAGCACCCGGAGGAAACCCACGCCAACACGGGGAGAACATGCAAACTCCACACAGAAATGCCAACTGGCCAAGTCGGGACTTGAACCAGCTACCTTCTTTCTGTGAGGAAACAGTGCTAACCACTGAGCCACCGCGTCACCCCACAAATATTCAAGTGTTTGAAATATTCAAAACATTCCTAGATGGCGCCTTGATGTCAAAACAACATCAAAAAATATATATATAAAAACACAGATAGATTTGATGTCAATTGGCTACTTGATGATCAGTAACTTTGATGTCATATCGACATCCAAAAACATGTCACAAACACATCGGAAAGGCAGATTTTATGTCAGTTGACTACATTGATTCAAAAACTACATCTAAATGACATTAGTATTCCATTTTTGATGCATATCTTGTCCATTTGATGTCGATGTTTTGACTTCAAGTTAGTTTACATGCATTGTAGAGATGCAAAATCCAGTATAAATTAGTCATTTTGTAAATAAACTTTCAGATGAACACAATTGTTTGGTCAAAAAGACATCAGTGTGTGGATGTCAAATAGATGTCAAGGTTTTAACATCAAATCGATTAGCATTTTTTTTTACATGTCAAATTGCCCAACATCGTTAAAACAAACACATGTCTATTATATACAATTATTCAAGTGTTTAAAAATATTACAAACATTCCCAGACGGCACCTTGATGTCAAACAACAAAATTGATGTCAAAACAAAATATGTCAAAAACACACATAGATTTAATGTAAATTGACCACTTGATCTACATCTGACTACTTACATCTAATTGACATCAGTAATCTATTTCTCAATTTGATGTCGTTTTGACATCAGGTTAGTCTACATGCATTGCAAAGATGCAAATTCCAGTGTGAATGAGTCATTTTGGGTTTAAAATATTCAAAACATCAAAAATATGTCAAAAAAGGAGATAGACTTGATATCAGTTGGCTACCTTCATGTTAAAACAACGTCAAATTGACATCCAACATTGGCATCTAAAATCTGTAATTGATTTTTTAATGTGTTTTTAATTGGCAATTTTAAATTTTTATATGTCAAGGTTTTGATTTGCAAATTGTTTTGCTTTTTTTTTTTACATAAATTTACAATAAATTGCCCAACATCGTTAAAACAAACACATGTGTAATATACACAATTATTCAGATGTTTAAAATATTCCCAAACAACACCTTGATGTCAAAACAAAATATGTCAAAAACACACATAGAATTTATGTAAATTAACTACTTGATGTCAAACTGACATCTAATCGACATCAGTATTCTATTTCTCAATTTGATGTCGTTTTGACATCAGGGTAGTCTACATGCATTGCAGAAATACAAAATCCAGTGTGAATTAGTCATTTTGTAAATAAATCTTTCAGATAAATACAACTTTTTTTTATTTTATATTACATTTTGTGTCAATATTTTGGTGATCAAAAAGACATCAATGTGTGGATGTCAAATAGACATCAAGGTTTTTGATTTGCAAATTGATTTTCATTTGTTTCTTTTTTAAGTACTTTTACAATAAATTGTCCAGTATCATTACAATAAAAGCATGCTTAATATACACAATAATTCAAGTGTTTAAATATTCAAAACATTCCCAGATGGCAACTTGTTGTCAAAACGACATCAAAAAATATGTCAAAAACACATCAAATATGCAGATCGATTTAATATCAATTGATAAATTGTCTAACAAAGTTCAAATAAAAGCATGCCTATACACAAATATTAGAGTGTTTAAAATATTCAAAATGTTCCCAAAACATCGAAAAAATGTCAAAAACGTAAAAATTAACGTAAAAAATGCAGATCGATTTGATATAATTATTTTTTTATGTGTTTATTGATGCCAATTTTAGATGTCAATTTGATGTCGTTTTGACATCAGGTTAATTTACATGCATTGTAGGGCAACAAAATCAAGTGTAAGTTTGTAATTAAAGCTTTCAGATGAATAAAGCTTTTCTTATTTTATAATACATTTTGTGTGCTCAAAAAGACATCAATGTGTGTATGTCAAATAGACGTCAAGGTTTTTGATTAGCATTTTAGGCATGTTTTTATGTGTTTTTGATGTCATTTTGACATCAAGGTGCTCGCTGGGTTTTTGCTTATCTTATTTTACTTATCTTATTTACAGACAGACAGACAGACAGACAGACAGACAGACAGACAGACAGACAGATATAGATAGATAGATAGATAGATAGATAGATAGATAGATAGACAGACAGACAGACAGACAGACAGACAGACAGACAGACAGACAGACCGGACGGACAGACAGACAGACAGACCGGACGGACGCATAGAAAGATAAATACATAGAGACAGACAGACGGACACATAGAAAGATAGACACATAGAGATAGATGGATGGTAACAGACAGAGAGACCGGACGGATGCATAGATAGATAGATAGATAGATAGATGGATGGATGGATGGATGGATGGATGGACACAGACAGACCGGACAGATGCATAGATAGATAGATAGATAGATAGATAGATAGATAGATAGATAGATAGATAGATAGATAGATAGAAAGATAGATAGATAGATAGATAGATAGATAGATAGATAGATAGATAGA
>CAIGQZ010000427.1:32574861-32585294 GCA_903798205.1 Danio tinwini
ATGGATGGATGGATGGATGGATGGATGGATGGATGGATGGATGGATGGATGGATGGATGGATGGATGGATGGATGGATGGATGGATGGATAGATAGATGGATAGTTTTTTAGCATCATGCTTCTACGCTAAAGCAGTCAACAGATGTTGGAAACTTCAGTTTTGCTGGTGTCCTTAAAGTGAGGTATGGCGAATTGAACTGTATCTATGCGAAAGTCTTGAATCAGGCTAATGATCGTAGCACTATGAGGTGTTTAACACAGCGTCTGCTCCATCTTCATCATGACTCCAACAGCTTTATGAGCTTTTATGGGGATTCCAGTGTAAAACTGTCCCATGTGTGTGTCCTGATGCTGTTTGACAAAGCAGAGTCTGCTGTCTGTGTCTCTGATGCTAATGATGGCTCATGCTAACTCTACCACATGCTAAAGAGTTGGCAACACAAACTGATAATAATGTAGACTGTATATATGTGAACTGGATTAAAGTATGTCAAATGGGTAATATTAGACAAAAAGTAACTGGAAAAAACTTTTATATTGTATTTTACAATAAATGGATGACGCAGTGGCGCAGTAGGTAGTGCCTCACAGCAAGAAGGTCGCTTGTTCGAGCCTCGGCTGAGTCAGTTGTCGTTTCTGTGTGGAGTGTGCATGTTCTCCCTGTGTTTGTGTGGGTTTTCTCCGGGTGCTCCGGTTTCCACCACAAGTCCAAAGACATGCACTATAGGTAAATTGGGTAAGCTAAATTGTCCGTAGTGTATGAGTGTGAATGAGTGTGTATGGATGTTTGCCAGTGATGGGTTGCAGCTGGAAGGGCACCCACTGCGTAAAACGTGCTGGATAAGTTGGTGGTTCATTCCGCTGTGGTGACCCCAGATTAATAAAGGGACTAAGCCGAAAAGAAAATGAATTAATTAATTTTACAACAAATTTAGAAGAAATTGCATGTAGCTTAAGTTTAATAATAATTAAATAATCTGATGTTGTATTTACAACTTCAATACCATTTCAGTGTAGATGGAGAGCTGTTCAGAAACGCTGGGTGAAACGCTAGTGTGGACGTGGATCGTTTTCATTCTAAAACGTACTAGTGTAAACGGGGCCTCAGTGGTTAGCACTGTCACCTCACAGCAAGAAGGTCGCTGGTTCGAGTGCCGGCTGGGTCAGTTGCCATTTCTGGGTGGAGTTTGCATGTTGGTGTGGGTTTCCTCTGGGTGCCACAGTCCAAACACATGTGATACAGGTGAATTGAATAAACTAAATTGGCCATTTTGTGTGTGTTTGTGTGTGGCATCCACTGTGTAAAACATATGCTGGATAACTTGGCGGTTCATTCCGCTGTGGCATCCCCAGTTTAAAAATGCCTCGTTTCCACTGACTGGAACAGTATGGTACGGTAGGGTACGCTTTTATGGCTGTTTCCACTGTCAAAAGGCGTACCGAACAAGTACCAAACATGAGAAAGGGTACCAAAAGGTGAAGCTACATGTGCAGCTGAACACTGATTGGTTACAGAGAAACGTCACGATCTCGTGAAGCTAGCGAGAATGAAAACAAAGGGACCACCATGTTTTTAATACACAGCCGAGCACTATATGTATATAATAACAAGAAATGGATGACCCGAGCTCAAACAAACCTTGTTGTCTTGATGCACAGCCACAAAGCCAAGAAGATCAAAATCTGCCGTGTCCTGTTGTTGCTTAACGAGGCCGTCTACTTAAGCGAGCGGTTTGTCATGAACAAACTGCCATGTTTATCATCGCCTTTTAGACTATTATGAACTCTGAATGACAGAATTACTCTCTAGCAGAGGCTACATGTGCTGGTGAAGATTACAGACACAGATGAGAGGTTTGCTCTGACTGGGCTTTATGTTGCGTGTTGTTTTTAAACTCAAATAAGGACTAAATGTATGCTGTGTAGTTTTTCTGTATTTAGTAACATATCGGAAACTGTAAGGGTCTGCATGTGTTCATATATGTTCATTTATTTATTTATTTTATACGATTACAGACGTTACAGTAGGCTATTTCGCACTGTCATTGATCTGCAGTTAAAATCAAATCATGTTCATAATAAAGTTAGTAATAAAGATTTATAAACAAGTATTAATATGTTAAAGCATCTGTTTTGTTAGAAGAGCTTCTCATATAATGTGAACGAACTGTACAGCTTTACTGTAGACATTTATTCGAGCGAGAATGACATAGACTAAAACTCTGTCGTACACCACGCCCACCAAAAGGATACCCTTTGTAGTGGAAACGCAAGCCTGATAAAGGTGACCCGTACCATACCGTACTGTACCAGTCAGTGGAAACAAGCCATAAAGAGACTAAGCTAAAGAAAAATGAATGAATAAATGAACGAACTGTAATAAACTGTATTTTACCCTATTTTTGCAGTATGCTAATGCATTTTAAAGTAGCATTTCGAAAAGTACTGTATATTTTACAGTAAAGATATACATACAATACTGTGAATACATATAAAGCAGGATAAATGATGCTGTAAATGTAAATACAGTACTTTTGCTGTAATTGATTTACAGTAAATTACTGCTTCCAGTGAGTTACTGTAGATTCTACCGGAAATTGTTAACAATGTAAGAAAAACCACACAATGCTTTCTCCAACTGCAGTAAATTCCATTTTTCTTCTTGATATTTGGCGGCAGCTCATCAGGAAGTGATGATCTTGTTCACTTTGACTCATTGGATGGAAACGGTGCATTATTTGCTAACTATAAGGAAACTTAGCTGTTTTTATTTCTGTTAAGTGACAAGACTTTTGTCTAAGCAAAGTCAGACCTTACTGTCCTAAATAAATAATTAAAAATCAAGGCATGATCAAGTTTTATTTTGGTCTAATAAGCGTAATCTAGAGGCTTTTGCCTTTCATATAAGCCACTTTTGATACCAAATGATCAACTAGAAGTCAAATTATTATTTGTTGTTCCTAAAATTTGGATAGGCGACAAGACTATTGTCAGTTAGTGTATTTTTCCATATTTTTATTATATTATTCTATTTTATTTCAAACATTGTTTTAATTTGTGTGTGTATTTAAGATTTATTTAATCTTTTTTTTTGTATTACATGTTTTCTGAAAGGTTATGTTTAACAATGCAGATTTATTTCATTAAATATGCACTAATCTGCATTTGTATGCAACTGAAACTGAATGTTTTGGACATTTTAGAGCAGGGGTGCCCAAACTTGGTCCTGGAGAGCTGATCTCCTGCAAAGTTTAGTTCCATCTCCAATCAGACACACCTGGGCTAGCTAATCAAGCTCTTACTAGGCCAGGGGTGCTCAACCCTGTTTCTGGAGATCAACCTTCTTGCAGTTTTCAGTTGCAGCCCATATCAAACACACCTGCCTGTAATTATCAAGTGCTCCTCAGGTTTTAATTAATTGGTTCAGGTGTGTTTGATCAGGGTTGGAGCTGAAATCTGCAGGAAGGTCGATCGGCAGGAACAGGGTTTGTCACTTATATACTAGGCCTTCTAGAAACTTCTATGCAGGTGTGTTGAGGCAAGTTGGAGCTAAAATCTGCAGGACACCGGCCCTCCTGGACTGACTTTGGACACCCCTGTTTTAGAGTCAAAAAGTCTTGTTTTGGGAATATTTTTATTACCCCATAATTTTGGAAAATACTGTCAGTGGACAAAAAAATGTGGGGACAAAATGTGCAGCATAATAACCCATTTTTATTGTCTAAAAATCAATGGAAGTGAATGAGATCGGAAGTCTTGAGCCAAAAAGATGCCAATGGCTCATATGTCAAGAATAAGGTCAAAAAACAAGCCAAGACTAAACATAATCTATGTCATAATGGTTTGTTAGTTGCGTCCGAGCCATCATTTTTGTCATGTTTGTCTTCAGACATCATCTTCATAGCTGTCGCAGGAAGCAGTCGGGACGCTTCAGGCATGAGCCGGACGTATTGCAGACCACCAATATGGCACAAAATCACTGGCATGTGTGCCACAGATGCATTCACCAGCACAATAAAGTCAGCACCAGCGCCTTAATGTCAGCGACAAATAGGCATGATGCAATGATGCTGTTTACATACATAACATGTAGTCTCTGCAAAACTGTTTATTTTGCTTTTTCAGGCACCAAATGCAGTGTCTTTTGGCAGGGTCTTGTGGAAAATGCACGTCTGCACAAACAAATGTGAGCCAAAGACGCAGCGTTTAGTAACGTGTAGCAGAGCATGACAAGGGAACGTGCGAAGAAAAATCCAGCAAATTTAATGCTGACCTCCCGGTGCGCCACTTCACATCTGCTCAGTTTTATTTATTTATTTATTTCAAGAGTTTGGGGTGGCTTTCTTTGCAGGTGTTTGGCTTGTGTGAGTTGAATGGAGGTGGGATTATAAACACATTTACTGTAATGGCTTGGCTTGTTCTCTGTGCTCTGTTTTGTGGTTAGTTTAAGTGCAATTTCGCTGATGTTAAACTTCAAAGCCAAGAGGAATTAGTGCCGTTTTAGAATTGTAGAAAAAGTCGACAGAATTATGTAATAGCAATAAACTAATGTAGTAATGGAGTGACCAAAACTGTTGTATTTTAGCAGTTTCTTGCTATTTATATAAATAGTAGTGTATTTTTAATGACAGAATCTGTATCACTGCAAAATCAGACAACATTAGATATAAAGAATATTTTTGTCATTATATATAATTATATATATACATATATATATATATATATATTATTATATTACACTTAATTTTGATGGTCAATTTGTTGAATATAAGTTACATTGCAACTAATTCTCATTAGATTATAAGTAGACTGTTAGGTTGGGGTTAGGGTTGAGGTTAGGGTTAGGGTTAGTGTATGTTGACATGTACTTGCAAAGTTTCTTATAGTCAGTTAAATGTCTGTTGAAGGACTGTTAAGTGTCAGTACAGTGGTGTAAAGTAACTAATTACAAATACTCAAATGACTGTAATTGAGTAGTTTTTCTCAGGAATTATAATTTACTGAGTAGTTTTTAAAAATGTGTACTTTTACTTTTCCTTGAGTGCATTTTTAGTGCAGTATCTGTACTTTTACTCCACTACTTTTTCAACCTGCAGCCACTTCTTTATTTTTCTTGTCCATGGGGATTAGAAAAATCAGTACTGAGATTCCTGTCCAATCAAATCACACATACTGTAGAAGGTAAATCACATCATAATGAACTACCTCAAGGCGTGTGCACTTTATAATTGCAGCAAACTGTTTGGAAGTATTAAAAGTGTCCAAGAAGATGTTCAAATTATTTACGTGCATTGACCCAGAGACTGTTTAGATGCATGTCACTGATGAAAAGATGACGAATGTTTACTGTATGATGACCGAAATGGCCTTAAACACCCAGCAGGCACAGGACATCAACATGACGTCTGATTGCTGTTGAATCCTAACGTCGTGGGGACTTTGCATTTTGTTTGGAAATGAAAACTAAGTTGACGTTAGAACTCACCGTCAGGCCAATGTCAATGTCCAACCTTAAACCAACCAAATATCAACATCTAATGATGTTACAGCTTGACATTGTGTGAACGTTACCCCTATGACATCTATCAGACGTTGGATTTTGTTTGCCGTACCTGATGAATAAATGTCAGTATTTGATGTCATATATGACGTTGGTTTAAGATGTTGGCTCGACGCTGAATTTTGGTCACTTTCTAACAACCTAAAATCAACCAAATATCAACGTCATTTGACGTCATTATTGGACATCAAAATAATGTTGTCCTTAGCTGCTAGCTTGACAATTAATTTTGTTCACCTGACATTACAACCTAAATCTAACCTAATATTAATGTCTTATGATGTTGTGTGCCTGCTGGGCAACAACTAAATGCAATACAGAATGCTACGTTTACACACACATGCACAAATGACATGTAAACATATCAGCTTTTGACAGCATAATACTCACTACTCACTACTCTTGAGTACTTTTAAAAGGGCTACTTTTTACTTAAACTTTGAGTAATATTTACAGCAGATATTTTTACTCTACTTGTACTACATTTTTTGGCAAGTAATGGTACTTTTACTTGCGTACGATGTTTCAGTACTCTTTTCACCACTGCTTTTATAGAGTAATATAGAGGAATTGGCAAAAATTCCCAAAGACAGGTGTGCCAAGCTTGTGGAATCATATTCAAAAAGACTTGAGGTGCATCAACAAAGTATTGAGCAAAGGCTGTGAATAATCATGTACATGTGATTTTTCAGCTTTTTTATTTTTAATGATTTTGCTACAATTTCAAAATCTCTTTTTCACATTGTCATTATGGGTTATTGCGTGTAGAATTTTGAGGAAATAAATTAATTTAATCCCATTTTGGAATAAGGCTGCAACATAAAAAATGTGGAAAAAGTGAAGCACTATGAAAACTTTCTGGATGCACTGTATGTTATGTTATATCTTATTTAAAAAAAAATATATATATATATATTTCATGCAATCCTTGTCTTTTCTAAGACCAAACTATTCAGACCCCCTTAAATTTTCACTCTTTGTTATATTGCAGTCATTTTGATGTAATACAGCCATGAGTCTCTTTGGGAAAGATACAAAGGTCTCTCCAAAGGTCTCTTTAGGTCTCTCCAGAGATGCTCAATTGGGTTTAAGTCAGGGATCTAGCTGTGCCATTCAAGAACACTCTCACATAAAGCCCAAACAAGTGAAGGGCTGTGGTGATGGTTGACCTTCTACAACTTTCTCCAATCTCCCGACTGCATCTCTGGAGCTCAGCCACTGTGATCTTTGGGATCTTCTTTACCTGTATCACCAAACTCTTTTCCCCTGATTGCTTAATTTGGCTGGATGGCCAGGGTTCTGGTTGTCCCGACTGTCTTTCATTTAAGGATTATGGAGGCCACTGTGCTCTTAGGAACCTTAAAGGTGCTGTATGTAAGTTTTTGACTCTTCTAAAGCATAAAAATACCATAATATGTTTGCAGATATTTAAGAAACATCCAAAGTGAACATACTTGTTTTACTGAAAAACAGTGCTGAAGTCAGATATTTTGCTTTGTAAATGTTTTTTTCTATGCTGGAACGCTGTCTTTGTTTAGGTAAATGTAACCTGCACAATGCCAGTTTAGCCATTTATAATTCAGCACCCCGGGTTGCCTTGTTGGAAAACAGTGTATTTCATTCATTCATTCAGAAAGGCTATGAAAGCATGTGTCCGTGACAGAATATGCGACGGAATGAGACAGATTCAGTTCCACATGAGGTTATTAATTAGCAAGTGATAGAAATTTTTGAGCGTAACATTAGGTGAGCAGGTTACATTGTAACCCCGTGTCCTAACAACACGCTTCATGACGAGATACGCTGTGATGACCAATTTGGCAGTTTGCACCAGACGAAACACGACAGAAGTTTAAATACAGCCATTCAGAAGCACAGAATATGCACTCACTCATGAAACGGTGAGGTTTATAACCTATTTAATACATGTTAACCCTCTTTAACATCATTAAATGTAGATGCTGAATCACTCATGTGTTTAGTTCTAAAGTTCAATTTCAAATGGTTTATTGTATTTTTAAGATCTGAGGTGAACTATCTGCTGCTGCTTTCAGTAAATGGCAATAAATGTCATGTAAAATGGCGTTCAAACTCACATTGTTAGCATTTAGCACCGAATAAAGCACACAAGGTTTACCTGAGGTGATCACTGTCATAGGTTTCTGTTGTTCAGCTGTAAGAAATAGAAACTCAATCTGGCAACCCGCTCTTGCGTTTGTTTTGATCCAGGAGTGCAAGACCTAGTTCAACCACTGGGTGTCAAACTAATATACTGCACCTTTAAGTGCAGCAGAAAGTTTTTTGTAACCTTGGCCAGATCTGTGCCTTGCCACAATTGTCTCTGTCTCTCAGTTCTTCATATTTATGTGTGATTTAAAAGGTTTAGAAACCTAGCAAAACCCTACGATTTGCAGGCCAGATGTTGCTGGAGGTTCCCAGATCCAGGTTTAAACAGTGGGATGTTCGTTCTTTTGCTGTGGCAGGTATAAAACTGGAATACCATCCCTGTAATGGCTCGTTTCCACTGACTGGTACAGTACGGTACGGGTCGGTGCGGGTCACCTTTATCAGGCTTGCGTTTCCACTGCTAAAAGTGTACCAATGGTACTTTTTTGGTGAGCATGGTGTACGACAGAAAGGTGCAGTTAGCGTCATTTTTGCTCGAGAAAATGTCTTTAGTAAACCTGTACGGGTCGCTCACATATCATATGGGAAGCACAAAACCGATGCTTTACAAACATAAATACTATATATATATATAATGTATAAATGTTTATTACTAACTTTTCTATGAACATGAGTTGATTATAACTGCAGATCAATGACTGTGCGAAATAGCCTACTGTAACGTCTGCAATTATATAAAATAAATAAATAAATGAACATATATAAACACATACAAACCCTTACAGTCTCCGATATGTTACCACTTACAGAAAAACTACACACAGCATACATTTAGTCCTTATTTAGGTTCAAAACAGCAGGAGATTTAATCTTTAATATTCAGCAGCACGTGTAGCCTCTTGTTAGAAAGTAATTCCATCATTTAGAGTTCATAATAGTCCAAAAGGTGATGATAATAGTTAAACATGGCAATTTGTTCACGTTTGCTGAAAAAATAATGTGCTCCTTTTTTTCCGGCTTCTCCTTTTGTTTTTTCACTCGTCACTCTCGCCTTTGTCAGTTTCTGACAGAATCAGGTCAATTTCTGACAAAAGCACGTCAATAATCAAGGGCACGTTATTATCATCAGCTCAAGAAGTTTGTTATTTCAGATATAAACGCGCGGCGAGCGCAAGCAAGAAAGTGAAACCGCTCACGCTTCAGACTGGCTCGTAAAAAACTACCGGACACAGTAAAATCTGCTCTTCTTTTTGGCTTTGTGGCTGTTCATCAAGACGACGACAAGGTTCATTTGGGCCCAGATTGAACAGGGCTTGTTATTATATGTTATTATATGTATATATAGTCTCTCGGCTGTGTATGAAAACATGGCGGCTCCTTTGTTTTCATTTTGGCTTGTTGTGTGAGCTCGTGACGTATCTCTGTAAACCAATAGCGTTCAGCTGTGCGTCTAGCTCCGCCTTTTGGTACCCTTTCTCGTGTTTGGTACCCTTTCGAAAGGGTGCCGAACAGTGGTGTAGTCCTAAAAAAAAAGTGGTGAAAAACTAGAGTCAATGAAATTCCCCTCTGCCCCGGAATCAATGAGGGCGTGGGTGCTTTGGGTTCCGGAACCCCATGACAGGGAAACGGACAGTACGGTGGCCGCCACAGAGGGTTTCCCTTGATTGATTTCACCCATCAGTAACCTCTTACCTACTGATGGGTGTTGTCTTTTACCGGGCAGGAAGCCACGCGCTGTCCCGCGCCACCGCAGTAAAGACAGAGTCCCTCGTTTCTCCGTCGGCGCTTCTCCTGCACGGACAGACGGGATCTGCCCACCTGCATAGGTTCCGGGTCAGCGCTCTCCACTTCCGCCGCCATAGCCAAGGCCGGAAAATCCGAAACTGGATCAGAATAGGCTCTCTGTTGGGTGCGGTTAGCTCTGCGAAGCAGTCTGGCGTCCACCCGAATCGCCAGATCGACCAGTTCGTCCAGAGTTTTGGGAAGATCCAGTGTATAGATCTCATCCTGAAGACGATCCGACAAACCATGTAGAAACATGTCCCACTGTGCCTCCGCGTTCCAGCCACATTCAGCCGCCAAGGTTCGGAACTCAATGGAGTAGTCTGCTACGCTCCGATTCCCCTGACGGAGCTCTGCAAGAACTCGAGCAGCCTCTCTCCCAGAAGCGGCCCGATCAAAGATCTTTTTGAGTTCCTTAGAGAACAGTTCAAAAGTGGAGCAGCATGGCAGCCTTTGCTCCCAGGCTGTAGTTCCCCACCGGGCCGCTTTTCCGGAAAGGAGCGTGATTATAAAGGCGACCTTGGACTGCTCTGTGGGGAACAAAGATGGTTGCAGAGTTATATACAGTGAACACTTGGATATAAAGGATCGACACAAGTGTGGTTCACCGGCATAACCGGTCGGTGGCGGAAGGCGAGGCTCCACAGTGCGGTTGGAAAACGTCTGTGCAGGCACTGGAGCTGGAGCAGGTGCGACCTCTCCCTGTACCACTCCAGTAACCAGCTGTTGAACCTGGGTGGTGAGCGAGGACACCTGGCCGACCAGAGTCTGAATGGCCTGGGCGGTGGTAGCCAGTGCCTCATCTTGCTGGGCGATCCTGGCGTTGCTGAATGTGACGAATTCGGAGATCTGCTGGGACACACTCGCTGGATCCATGGTAAGGTCAGTTCGTTCTGTAACGGTGGGGGAAAATAAAAGTCTGAGGAAGGATCCAATATGCAAGTAAATAGTTTATTGACGCAG
>CAIGQZ010000427.1:32618038-32630307 GCA_903798205.1 Danio tinwini
ATATATATATATATATATATATATATATATATATATATAGCAGCAAATAAAACAAATCCTCCTTTATACTGAAAACCAAAAAAGCTACTTATAAAAATATAATATTTTAGTAGTTAAACAAATAAAAATAAAAGAACCATTTAATTTTTATATAGAACTCAGTTTCAATCAATTTTAAGTATTTTTTTATTTTCAGAAAGTGTCCACCTTTTTTTCAGACAGCACAGATCTGCTTGATTTGACTGTCACCTGCCATTTCAGTGGACCTGAAAGCAGGAATTATTATCTGACTGAAACGGGCTTATGAAAGAATAATTTAATGGGGCTCTAATACATTTAACATGTTCTTAAAACCCGAAATTTCCACTACCAATTAAGGTCTCATATCCACAGCTATAAATGTAGCGATCACCTCTGTGATTTGTTTTGCCCTGTTTGAATCTGTAGAAATTGCCTGTTTGAATAATGCGGGGATAGTTGCATGTAGTGCGCGTGTCTAGTTTTCATCTAATTCCAGTTACTGATTTCATGATGTGTAAATGAGTTGACATGTTCAAATATTACCGCTCCAATAACTTACTGTAGCAGATGTCATTGTTGTTTTTTATCCACCACTCTCTTGCCATCACCCTCATAACTTACAGGGAGACCAAAGTGCTCCCAAACGCCAGACCCGCTGTTGGTTATAGGAGGATTACATTAATGTTTATAGCCATTTTGCGAGCCAGTGCAGTGTGTGCCTGACTGGAGTAGTGTTTGGAGGTGGTCGGGGAAGGCAGCATGTTGCCTGTCACATCCAGGGTCATGTCATTTGGGATGCCTTGTTGAGCGTTGTTGCACTGCAAACATTATATTCTGAACACTTGTTCTCTTTATAGCTTTTTAGATATTTGTCTGAATCGTTCGGACAAACGAATTTGTAATTTCGGTTTGGTACAAAATGCGTACCGAACCGAAAGTCTTGTACCAAACAGTTCAATATGAATACGCGTATCGTTACTAGGCATGGGAGGATAACCATTTTCAAGTTAAACCGTGGTTTGGAAAAGTCAAGGTTTTCATACCGTCAAAATGTTCCTTAATACCATTCCTGAGGTATGTGTAAGATTTTTTTCATTTACATTTTTTTTAACAACAGCATCTCCAGCAGAAAAGATATCCAAATATGCCATTTTAAATTGTAAATAAATCTGTGTTTTTGAAACTAATGAAGACAGCAGACGTCAATGATTCATTTTTTTTATTTGGCCTGGCATGTTTACTGCTCCAAAATATTATAAAAATGTTTCTCAAAATAAAATATATTGTGTTCAAAGGGGAAAAACTTTTTTTTACACAGACATTTAAAAAGAATATATTTAAGAGCAGTAATCACAATACCGTGAAACCGTGATATTTTTATCCAAGGTTATTATACAATCAGAATCTTATACCGGCCCATGCCTAATCGTTACACCCATATATATGTTTCCTGAATATTTTAAGATAGATTTGCAAAGCTTACAAATGGCATTTTTTTGTCTAATTCAGTACTCCCTGGTATAGTGTAAAACAAGTGCAAAGTAAACCAAAGTGCAGCCACACGTCAGCTCTAAAAGCTGGAGGCGCCTTTATATTTTCCGCCATGCTCACTTTTGCTTGCTTCTGATACAGTACTACTTGCCGCTTTGTTGATCGCGAGTTGGCAACATCTACAGGAGTGGAGGAGGAGGTCGTTTGGCACAACTTGAATCGATACTTGAGGTTGAACTATTGTAAAAGAAATTAAGTATACTTGACCTTTATTTAAGTATACTTCTTTTTCCTAAAGGTGTATTTGCTGACTTAATTACTAAGATCAGTCTTGTACGGCCAGGAAGAGTATTGTCACTCTGACAGCCAAGTTGGGTCAAAGCTAGGGATGCTCCGATCAGGATTTTTGCAGCCGATATAGAGTACCAATTCCTTGTCATGGTGATCGGCTGATACTGAGCACCGATTCTAATGCTTCAAGCTTTATAATGCATTGAGCACATTTTGCCTCTAAGTATGAACCTTAAGAGAAGATCTTGCCTTATTTAAGAGAATAAATGAAGGATGCTGCATATAATCCCTTAAACACGTCTCTTATAACCATTTAGGTGTGAACGTGTCATGGCCAGAAGCAGCTTTACAGCAAATAATTCATCCATTCATTGGACTTCAGCTTAGTCCCTTATTTAGCAGGGGTCTCCCTGTGGCAGTTCATTGGCTGTGAAATAATATAACACAGATATAAACATTACAAACACAACACAGATATAAAAATTACAAACAAACAAAATAAATGAATGAATAAATGAATGAATGAATTAAATTACAAACAATGCATTTTGGAGACATTGCAAATGATGAATAAAAATTCAACATGTCTCAAAGAACAAATTTGGAGCGTATGTATGCATAAGAATTAAAATGCACACCTAAAAATCTAATACTACTTTACTAAAAGGAAACGGGCCTATACACTGTTTATTGCAATACATATATTACAAGAAGTTATATTATTAAATATTCATGTTAAAAAAAATAACGTTTTATTTATCTAATAGTTAGAGGCAGCTTTTAGTAACTTTGCAATACTGTCAAAAACACAGAACTTTCAGTTGTTATATGTAAAAAGGCCTAAATACATGCAGGTCCATTCAAATATTGCTTGTCTCCAACTGTTGACAGCAGATCACTCAATGAGAAAGAGATGGATTTGCACTTGCGATATCTTTACTGCTCAATTCATTTAACCTAAGAAATGTAATGTTTAGACCATCACTGTGCTTCTCGCGATCTGTTCTCTTGCTTATTCACTCGCCTCACCATGATTTCCGGGTATTTTAACCCAATTTTGGGGATCGCAGAGCCGGTATAAATTTGAGGGAGACTCTCAGAGCTTTCGGGAGAGGCCATAAGATTGGATGAGACAGGTACAGGAGCATGGTCCTGTCAGGTGTGGCGTGCACACTTTTTCCATACAACTGAGAGTGGCTGTGTGAAATTTGTAATCGCTCGACCATGTTGAGACAAAAATCGCATGCTGTTGTGGAAATAGGATATTACATACGGCTATTTAGCTTGTTTATTAAAATAAATGTGATCTGATCTGGAAAATAACATTAACTTGACTTCAAGGAGGGGGAGGGGGGCATTGTGAGGGCGGGGCGCCCCCCTAATATAATGGTAGGGGAAACACTGCAGAATATGTACTACTAGTTTATGACGACTGGTACGTCCCTGATGGTACAGTATGTGTCTAGAAGTGAAAGAGCAACGGTAAAAATTTTAGTAGTTGGTTGGGGTAAGTGAAAATCAGTCTCTTGCCTTCATGACAACACACCAATTTCAATTAAAGAATTTATTAACAAAAATATACAATGATAAAACGATTCTGGGAAGCAAAAATAGGCTTCAGTAGGGGCAAAGGCTAAAACAACAAACAAAAGTACACTCTAGCTAGTAAGAGAGTAAAACTTGTCAGTAAACTGACAAAGTAAAATTTAATTAACAACAGAAAATGTACTCTTAACTCCATAACTAGACATAAACAAGAGAAAAGGGTTTTAGAAATAAAATTGCACCCAGCTCCTTACGGCTTCCGAACACAAAGATAAGTCTCAAAAGCAGAATGTAAGCGGTATCAATTGCTTTACAAAATATTTTAATTTCAGTAAGTTGAACAACAACACAAACAGGCAGGAGAGACACAACACTCTGAAAACAAGCCACAGTGTGGCTTACAAGGACGTCATCTTTTAAGCTTGCAGGGCAAGGAGTAGCAGGTGCAATCAATCAACTTTCTCTCCTCTACACCTAGTTGAGCAACAGGTTACAGAGAGATGCTGCAGTCACACTAGAGTTTGAGCATGCAAAATTCTGTCCTACTGTGCTGTGAAAAGGAGCGGGATTGAACCTGATGATTAGACATTTTTTAAAAAGTGAGCGATTTGGTATCGCTTGGTATTTCTGTCCAGAGAGGTCATGTTTGGATCTTCGATTGGCCTCATGCAGTCACATGATGTGATTTCGCAGTTCAGAGTTCACAAGCTTGAACTTTGCAACGCAGAGAACTGCAAAACTTGTCACACAAGCTTGCATTACCAGTCTGCTGCATACGCTGGTGTATGAATGGAAGTCAATGGGACGAAAGTCCAGTGTCACCACGTCTAGTAAGAGAGAAAGGGAGAAAGAAACCAAACACAACATACAACAATACATTCAAAACACCTTGGAACGTAACACTTAAAATGTAACATTCAACTTTAAGAAAGTTTAACAGGACAGTTGTGTGTCAACTGTAGGGATTATTTACAGTTTTAACCCAAAGAATGAGCAGTCTGTCAGATGAAGAAGGGCCGGAGTCAGAGATTCAAAGAAATGAAGTTTACTGAAGATAGTTTGCAGTTTCACTGGCAATGAGTTCCTATAGGCTGCTCTGCTTACAATCACAAATCAATAACAATTATACTCACATAACGTCATTATCTGCGTCATACATAGGTGTTCTAACCTGATTGGTTTAACCACAGATAGACTAGGAACATTTCTATGTGTGTGCATGCGTACAATTCTGAACAATATCTTAAGCATATAAACATCAGACATCCACCAGACTGTTTAGAGCTGATCCCAGACCTGTGAAAAGGATCCACAACCAAATAGAAAACACACACTTAAAGTACAATCTGTTTCTTACCCAAGGCTGAGTGTACTCTCAGCCGTCTTTATCAAAACTAGTTAAAAACTGGTATAATCTACATTCAGGCAGTTATTTTCTCACTACACAAAGTCTGTCTTGAATAAAAAGTAGAATCACTTTAAAAGAATTAACCATAAAAATAGCAAAATCACTTTAGACATTTTAGATAGTATTAACTCATAGAAATAACAATAGAAACAGTTGTTTCCAGTCCTCAGCCCTTCAGTTCCACTCAAGGTCTCTGTGACTTCTGACCTAGTTTGGTGGCTTTTAAATAGTTGCTAATGGCTCGTTTCCACTGACTGGTACAGTACGAGTCGGTACGGGTCACCTTTATCAGGCTTGTGTTTTTAATGCTAAAAGGGTACCAATGGTACTCTTTTGGTGGGCGTGGTGTACGACAGAAACTTGCGGTCAGCGTCATTTTCGCTCTAGAAAATGTCTACAGTAAAGCTGTACGGGTCGCTCACATCATATGAGAAGCACTTCTCACAAAACAGATGCTTTACACACATAAATACTTCTGTATAAATGTTTATTACTAACTTTTCTATGAACATAATTTGATTATAACTGCAGATCAATGACAGTGCGAAATAACCTGCTGTAACGTCTGTAATTATATAAAATAAATAAATAAATAAATGCAACAAATAGACCATTACAGTCTCTGATATGTTACCAATAACAGAAAAACTACACACAGCATACATTTTGTCCTTATTTAGGTTCAAAACAACACAAAATAGAGCCCAGTCAGTGCAGACCTCTCATGATTAAATGTGTCTGTAATCTTCAGCAGCACGTGTAGCCTCTTGTTAGAAAGTAATTCCATCATTCTGAGTTCATAATAGTCCAAAAGGTGATAATAATAGTTAAACATGGCAGTTTGTTCACGTTTGCTGAAAAAATAATGTGCTCCTTTTTTTCCGGCTTCTCCTTTTTTCGCTCGTCACTCTTGCGTTTAGCAGTTTCTGACAGGATCAGGTTTCAAAAGCATGTCAATAATCAAACGCACGTTATTATCATCAGCTTAAGAAGTCAAGAGCGCAAGCAAGAAAGTGAAACCGCTCGCGCTTCAGACTGGCTCAGAAAAAACTATGGTGCACAGGGTAAAATCTGCTCTTCTTTTTAGCTTTGTGGCTGTTCATCAAGGCGACAACAAGGTTCGTTTGAGCCCGGGTCGACCAGGGCTCATTTTTATATGTATATATAATTACGCTGTAATCTCTCGGCTGTGAATTCAGAGAAATCTGAATCGTTCACCACCGATGTAAACGTCAGGATGTGTTTGACAGTCTGCATCCTTCATAGATTAATGCTGCTGTAATTTATGTTAAAACATTTCTATTAAAGTCTTATTGAAAGGTTTGCAACTATAGAATGCACAAAACGTATCACTTTTATAGGTTTGAATTGAGTTAATTGCTACGCCTATTATGGATGCTGTATTGAAGGAAACCCCGCCATTTAGTGAAGGAGCCAATCGTTTAGCATTATCGACTGACAGTACTACAGGGCTGTTGAATGCTTGATTCTGATTGGCTGTTGAACATTGGCCATTTATACACAACGCGTTTTTCCTTGAATTATATATTTTTCAGTGTAAATGTGCTTAATGAAGGACGAAACCTGCAAAAACAATAAATAAATACATAAGCAAATAAATAAATCCACAAATTCCTGCATACATAAAACAATAAATAAATAAATATGCAAATAAATAAATATAAACAACCTATAAATTCCTGCATAAATTAGTAGATAAATAATTAATAGTGCAAGCAGATAAATAATAAAATAAAATACACAGATGTTGGGGGAATAAGAAAATGCTCAACTGAAAGTTGATTTTATTTTTTTTCAAACGTTTATTCATTTTTGAGCTTAGTTCTGTATTTACTTTCCTCAGGTCAACATGCTAATGAGAGGCTGTCTGTCAATCATCAGAAGGTTGATGCCGTCATTGGTTGATTATTAAAAAATGTTGATTTGTTTTTATTTTTACAGTAAATACGGTTAATTTAAAAGTAAATACAGAACTACGTAAAAAAATTAATAAACGATTGAAAGGGGGAGAAAAATCTGCTTTCAGTTCAGCATTTTCTTGTTCCCCCAACATCTGTGTAATTTTATTAAATTATTAATCTGCCCGCACTATTATTTATTTATTGTTTTATTTGTGCAGAAATTTGTGTATTTATATATTTATTTGCATATTCACTTATTTATTGTTTTTGCAGGTTTCGTCCTCTATAGTACTTGACTCTTGTTTTAACTTGGAGAAGATTCTCCTGCTTGTAAAAAACACTTTAACAAATGAGCAAACGAGTTTTATTTGATTATGTCGGCTTTAATTCTGCACTAACTCTACTTTATTCAGTTCATTCTTTAAGCGATTTATTGTAAAAAAAATTTTTTTAACACTTTTAATCTAAATGCAGTTTTTTTAGCAAAAATAAATTGTAAAAGCTTATAAAAATTAATATCTGCAGTATTCTTTTTCTCGCCATGAAAATAGCCAAAGAAGCTGGCATGGTATTAAACGCAAACAAACAGGCACTTGGTGACTATGTCCGGATAAACTCGTGCTTTGTTGCATTTTTAATTTTTTTCCCTAACCATTCCTGAATGTTGCGTTTTTAGAAGCAAAGATGCATTCGGATGCATTCAAATGAGCCCTAAAGCGTGCAGCTATTTTCAGGGAACCACATAACTGAAGTAGTTCCAGGGCAGGTTTTAAGTGCATTACAGTTTCAAATCACTACGCTGAATGATTTCGGTTATTTCACACCTACATCAGTCAAAAATCACTTTAAAACTAAACAGAAGGCTTTGAATGAGATGACGAGTTCTACACACCAGCAGTTTGAGGACTAATATCTGAAAAGAAAAAAAGTCTTGAATGCTCTTCACATCTGCTGTTCTTGAACTCCTTCGACAGAAACTGATCAGAAATGCAGCGTTTGGAAATTTCTTCGGGGTTCTCGCCCTCTCTCAGTCTACTCGTCTGCATAAGGTATGAGACACCCAGAACGCTGCACTGATATTGCGTTGAATGGAGAAATGTTAGTGGATCATAATTAACGCTAATTTAATTTCCCAGGAGCCACAGGTTATGCTGGAGTGTGTCCAGCTCCTGCAGAGTCTGTCCCAGTACAGAGAGCACCTCAGAGACCTGCCCAGAAAAACCATGGTGGATATTCTGTCAGAGGTGATTAATAATATATAATTCATTATTAATATAATATACACGTATATATTAAGTTATATAATAATAATAGTAGTATTACTGACAACAATAGGGGATCCAAAAGTAGCAGCAGCAGCATTAGTAGTATTATTAGTATTAGTATTAATATTGCATATTAAATATAAGGCAATTTACAGCATTATCTAGATTTTTTTATATTAACAATGCTTCAGTTGCTTTGTGTTTTGGTGTAGAGATGCTGTTTAAAAAGGTGCTCTTCAGTGCCCTACTGAATAGATTATCTTCATGGCAATACAACTACTACTAATAGTAGTTATATTGTTAATCAATTTGCTACTAACAGTATAAACTTCAATTACATAAAACGAATGCAGTAATAATGACACTTACGGATTTACTGCTGTATTGTGTCTTGTAACGTTTGATTATGTGTTGTGCAGACATCCCAGGATGTGTTTGAGGAGGTGCTGTTCAGTGCTCTTCAGTCTGACCTGACGTCGGCCCTCAAGAGCCCAGAGCAGCTGGAGCTTCTGCTGGTGGCCTTGCAGAAGTTCCCATCTGTCCTCAAACCCAAAAAACTCAAGAAGCTTCTGGGAACCACAGCAGTCATTACCAAACAGAACATGCCCAGGTGAGTGTGTCTGACTCAGAATTTTACTTCTTGCTCCAAATGAGCTGTTTTGCCTACAGGTCAATGAAGTTAAAGGTTTTTAAATGTTATTATAAGCATGTTAGTTTTAAGGAGATCTATATGCTAGTGTTCTCCAAAAGAGTGACATAAGATTGACATAAGAGTGACAAGAGTGATATAAACACCCAAAGCTTGCAGTTTGTCACTTTCGACTAAATGGATTAACAATTTTAATTTCACGTTACCTCATACTTCAGTTTCTCATCAATTCTTGACCAATCAAATGCTCTCTAGTGTCTGACATGCCCCGCCCCCTTCAAGACGCTTCTCATTTTCTTTTCATTTGATGCACTTGTGCTCAACCATTCTCACTGTAAGAGCTGATAAAACAAAACATTGTTGGCTTTCTTTTAAAAAGGGGAGGAGCTACGCTGTCACACCTTCTCTCCATGGTTCAGTTGAGATTACGTCAAATATCAAATAAAAAAAATGCACATTTCAAAGCACCTTAAAAAAATGAATTAATTATTATATTTCTTCAGTGGGTGATCTGAGGTGAAATTTTAGCGGTGATTTAGATTGAAACTCTGAATGCGAGTACAGAATAGCGCTGTGTACAATACCCCACTGTAAGTTAAATAGCCACTTGTGTTACGGTACGTTCACACTGAAAGCAACGAGAGCATCAAAGTAGCCGGAAGTCATTAATTTTCAATGGGAGTCGGTGGCGATAAGAAGCGAGGAGCAGCGCGGCTCGTCTTCGCCAGTGTGGGCATCGAGGAGAGTTGAAATAAAGTCAACTTTATGGTAATGAGCTATGATGCAGTTTGGCGGCAACCAATCAATGTAAAATTCCACCACTTCAGAGGAGTCCAGAGAACACGGTCACTGTGAACTTTGGTTCCGACCATAGTTGTTCCCAAGCGTTTGATTATTGCAGTCGCTGGATTGCTGATTATTTGCAATGTACAGGAACATACATTTAAAAAGTTACTGGCGAGTTATTGATGGGCATTAATGTTATATATATATTTTTTTTCTTTAAAAAAGTGGGAATCTCATCCAACAATACAAAACAGTATTGATGCTTCGGGATATTTCAGGCATACTGACACAATGGATAATTCAGTGGAGCAAAGCTACACCACATGCAACTTCACCTTCCATTGTTAAATCTATTTGATAAAAAGTGTGCAACATTTTCATGCTAGAAAGCATGTTTTATGCGGGAATGTAACTGATTTGATATGATATACTGCAACGGCCCCTTAAAATACAAGATCAATGTAGCGAATTTTGACGCTTATTAATCCTTTTAGCAGCCTCCTGTTGGGTCCTAGTGCTTGCTTCACAAGAAATTTATAAAAGGCTACTTTATTACACTAATAGAAAATTCTGGAAAAAAAGGTAATTTTGTCTAGGAACAAGTCATTAATTGGGGTCATTAATTTATTGCGAGACGCTAACACTTATGGGGAATTAAAAATCTCAAATTTGACTGTAGATTAACCTGTAAATGAACAATTAAAAAAAATCTGAAAAGATAAAAAGGAGTTTGAAAGTGCCTGCAAAAATCCATAATATATACATTCCCACAATATTTATCAAGGTCCAAAACAATTTAATTCATTTAATTTCTGGAGTATTTAAGTTTATTTGTTGATGTTCTGGAGTAACTACTTAATTAAATGACTATAATGTGAAAAATATTATAGCCGTGTAGGGCTGTGCGATATGGGCAAAAGAAACCCATTATGATTTTCTTGAACAAAATTTCGATTTTAGTCACGGTTTTGTCACACACTGATTTTATAGTGTGAATCTGAAACATATTTGAAACAAGGAAAATAATTAGATCTTTATCAAAGACCTGTAATATGTCTCTAAAACAGACATAAGGCAAAAAAACATCACCTAGTAAATGTGTAACAAATTGCTTTGCGCGCATATTGAGAGCGATTGCGCTAGCATATTCCAGGCGCACCTAGTTGAAAACATCTCAGTTCAGGCAAACTTTAATTGTAACTTTTCAGAATTCCGCACCGCGAGTCACGTAACAAGAACCGATCAGCTTCATACTAGCATTAGGGCTGTGAAATGAATCCAAAATTCTGTTTAAGTTTCGATTTTGGCTTCTAACGATTTATGAAAAAACATTAATCGAGATAAAACGACTATTGCATCATATACCGCCCCCTTTTCCAGTTGTACATATTTGTTGCTCTGCAAAGCTTAGTTTCACGTGAAAGTGACTAAAAGCATGTACTGTTATGTAACGTTTGCAGCACGGGATGCGCATCATTCATTGATGTACATTCGAATCATTCATGTTTTAAAAGCGCGATAGAGATCACGTGCTGTTCTGTGTATGCGCTCAGCCTCAGAGACAAGCAGAGCACACACGTCTAAAGTCATCTTAATGTGAGCGATTTAATCGTCAAATACATGCAGATTTGTGTCAACATTTTGTAATTCATGTCATTTAAATATTCATGTCATTTATGTAATAAACAAATGAGCTGAGAATCAAATGACACGTGAAAGTGAAACCACAAATCAGAACAGCACTGCTCTTAAAGTGATATCACGCAATATTCCTGCTGCCGACTGTTCACTCACTGCTCTTGACTAAAGACTGCTGTAGCTATAATTAATAAAAAAAAATTCTACAGTGAAGATGCTTTAAGCACAGTTTTTCATATTTTTATTCTATTGTATTTATTTGCCTTTTCTTATTTACTAGGAGGAAAATAACTGTGTATATATACAGTTGAAGTCAGAATCATTAGCCCTTCTGAATTATTAGCTACCCTTTTCCCTCCAATTTCTGTTTAACGGAAAGTTTTTTTCAACACATTTCTAAATGTAATAGTTTTAATAACTCATTTCTAATAACTGATTTCTTTTATCTTTGCTATGTTGATAGCCCATAATATTTGACCAGATATTTTGCAAGATACTAATGGTCAGCTTAAAGTCATATTCAAAGGCTTAATTTGGGTAATTAGGCAAGTCATTGTAAAATGGTGGTTTGTTCTGTAGACAATCCAAAACAAATATTTCTTAAGGGGGCTAATAATGTTGACCTTAAAATAGCCTTAAAATAGCTTTCAAAATATATAAACCTGCTTTTATTATTCTAGTTTGAATAAAACAAATAAGACTTTCTTCAGAAGAAAAAAATATAATAGGAAATACTGTGAAAAAAATCCTTGCTCTGTTAAACATCATTTGGGAAATATTTATTTAAAAAAATAATTTTGACTTCAACTGTATATCGTTTTGAATAATCGTGATAACAATTATGACCAAAATATTCGTGATTATAATTTTTCCCATAATCGAGCAGCCCTACTTTGCATGGAATATTCACATTTCTTTAGATTAATTACCTCAGACAAATGTTACGGGTCCCGGCCGTGGAACTCGCAGGCAGATTAAAAGTGCCTGAATTATCAGGAGAAACAAAATCACATTGAGACTTCAGTGTCTTTCCCCAGGCGCAGCTTAGTAGCATCTGTTTGTTAACAGTCATGTTATAACACCATATCCTCACAAATCATGTAATGCAAAAATATCTTCACAAATCATGTTTCATTTAACCAAACATACAGTTTTGTTCTCTTCTTTTCTATAGTTTTTCTCTTTTTTTTCACAACAATGAATTTGTCACATGCTTATACACTCTGTACTCTCATTAACACACATATATATAT
>CAIGQZ010000427.1:32646037-32659119 GCA_903798205.1 Danio tinwini
TATATATATATATATATATATATATATATATATATATATATATATATTGCGAAAAGACCTGTCACAATAATCAGTATATCAATATATACTTATCGCACAACACATGAACATGAGCTCAATCGTTTTTGGTGATGCAGTATGCTCACCTGCCACTTTATTAGGTACACCTGTTTAACTGTTTGTTAACACAAATTTCTAATCAACCAATCACATGACAGCAACTAAATGCATTTAGGCATGTAGACATGGTCAAGATGATCTGCTGCAGTTCAGACCGAGCATCAGAATGGAGAAGAAAGGTGATTTTAAGTGACTGAAGGTGGCATGGTTGGTGCCAGATGGGCTGGTCTGAGTATTTCAGAAACTGCTGATCTACTGGGATTTTCACACACAACCATCTCTAGGTTTACAGAGAATGCTCTAAAAAAGAGAAAATATCCAGTCAGCGGCAGTTCTGTGGCGCAAATAACGTTGATGATAGAGGTCAGAGGAGAATGGCAGTTTTGAAGGTGAAAGGGAGTCCAACCCAGTACTAGTAAGGTGTACCTAATAAAGTGGCTGGTGAGTGTTTATCGCCCATACATAATAACCAATTCTAGCAACATTTTAGCTGATTGCGCAGCATCTCTTTTGGAGGTGTCAGTGTTAGTATGTTTAAAAAAAATTACTGTAGTATATTTTAATGTGGGTGTCTGACAGCTGAAAATAGATCTGGCAGCAGATATTACAGTCTCTGTTACTTTTTACCTTGCACTTTTTTTGTTGACGTTTATTATTATTTAGGATATGCGTTTTCACATTCAATGCCTGATTATTACATTGTTAAAATGACTATGCTTAAATGAAATATTCTTAGGAATAAAACTTTGTCTGTTCTTAGTAAGTGTATTTGCATTGTGATGATATTATATTGTCATTCTGGCATTATATAATGAGTGACATAAAATGGTCTTAAAATGACAAAATTGTTTATCGCAATATATTTTGGTGCAATATACCGTACAACAAAAACAAAACGATATTGTGACAGGCCTAGGTGCGACAAGAATATAATTATAACTTAAATTAGACTTTAACTTAAAATAATATAATATATATTAAATAATGTTTAAATAATCTTAAATCTCTTTTGTTTATTTCTGTATTTTTTTTGCACAAATCATTGAACAAATATAGTATTGGTATAAATAAAGTGAGAAATATAAAAATAAGAAAGTCTGTATTGTTTCTTGTTGAGGTTTAAAAACTTTTTAATTTTAGGTTCTGGACCCGAACAAGGATGAGGATGAAAGTGGTGTTGTGGTGACGGATGACAAACAGAGAAAACTAAAAGAGGATGATGATGATGATGATGATGAAGAAGAAGAAGATGATGATGATGATGATGATGATAAAGAGGAGGGCAACGAGGAGGTGAGACTAATCATAATGCCATGGAAAAAAAAGTATTAGAGCAACTCCAGCGTTATGGATGTGACATTTGCAGTAAAATCGCAAAACATAAGTTGTCAAAGGAAGTATATGTTAACATTATATTGAAACGGCTGTTTATATTTCCAAAAACAAATGACCACAGAGTTGTGAAGGCAGAAAAATATTAATCTATAAACCTTTTTTATATTTTAAATGAGGAAAAGAAACATGCGTTATGGATGTGACGAAAAAAGTCTGTGAGTTTACAGTATACAGCATACTTTGCAGAAATTCCATGAATTAAACTGCACAACCCAAAAGAAACTATGCTAATTAACAGGATAAGAGTCTGCTCACTATAGAACAAGCATGATTAATTTTATTAGATTTTATATTTTTACATTTATAAGGAAAAAGCTTCGTTATGGATGTAACATCTCTCTGTTATGGATGTGACTGATGTGAAATTGCCACTTGTGTGACTTTTGTAAATCAAATATAATTGTTTAAAATCATCGACAGAGACATTTTTGAGTATTTTTAAAGAGCTGTAAAATACAAGCCTACACAAAAAAACGTAGAAATGGTTTTGCTATTTTGCTGAAAACTTAATTTTTTTTTTATGGCAAGGTTGACATTTGCATGGAATTGCTCATTAACAAATGTGCCAAATCTCAAATGTAAATGGTCATCTCTCGTTCTTTACGTCAGGATGAAGAAAGCTCTGATTCTTCAGATGATGATGATGAAGATGAAGCCATGGAGGAAGGACAAGAAGTGGATCAGAACTTCCGGTTGGAGTTGATGAAGGTTCTGCAGGGCCAGAATGCTATGGTATGATGTTTTATTAGACTTTCTTTATTATCCACAAGTGGAAATTACTCTGTGGCTTCACATAAAAACATTTGACATCATCACATATAGTTAAAGTCAATATTATTCGCCCTCCTGGGGTTTTTTTTTCTTTTCTTTTTTTCTTCAAATATTTCCCAAGTGAGCAAGAAATTTTTCACAGTATTTCCTATAATATTTTTTCTTCTAGAGAAAGTCTTATTTGTTTTATTTCGTCTAAAATAAAAGCAGTTTTAATTTTTAAGGTCAACATTATTAACCTCTTGTTACGGCCCAAAATCCAAACCTGACTCTATTAATGAAATCAGGATTTGACCCGAACATATGAAAGACACAGACGCTTGAATGTGGCAAATTGACGTCCCTGTTAATATATTTAATCTCAACAAAATCAACACCTCGAAAGAAAGATCAACATTGATCTGCTTCATGATCAGACGGCAGTCTCGCTTCATCTGTTGTTTCTCTCTATAATTTAAGCCTGTAATGCAGAATTCTAGCCTACGTTATCTAAATAGATTGATTCAGTAGATAGAATTTTACAACCCTTGATAACTGAAATGAGGCTCTGTGCATGAGAAAGTCTTCTCTGATTTATATTTGGTGACGATAACTGTAAGTGTCAAAAATAAAGTAGACATTTTTGCTTATAATGTCTTATTGCTCATCATCATAAATTTAAATATCCACGTTTGAGTGAGTGGAATCCGTGGGGAAATAAACCGTGAAAGTCCGACCAATGTGATGAGAGTTTACTCGCATGTGACTTGTTTTAACTATTTTGGTCTGTTTAGAAACTTTGCCGTGTGAAAGCGAATTACACCAAGAACAAAAATAAACAAGGTTTT
Source organism: Danio tinwini (assembly GCA_903798205.1). Taxonomy (NCBI): domain Eukaryota; kingdom Metazoa; phylum Chordata; class Actinopteri; order Cypriniformes; family Danionidae; genus Danio; species Danio tinwini. Next base: position 32,649,151 of record CAIGQZ010000427.1, read on the forward strand.
GTTCGAAAAGAGGGATTGAAATTGTTCAAATCAATCTACAGGTGTGAAAGCACCCTAAGTAAATAACAAAACATGACTATGAAAATTAATATCCACTAACTGCTACAATAATAAACAAAGTATTAAAACAAACAAATAAACTAAGCAAAATAATTTAACATTACGAATACTGAAGGACCAAAAGTTAACAAAAACAATGAAAGTAGAGCTATGCAGAGCGAGCATGTACGGACTAGAGTTGGGCGATGTCGACCAATTTGACATCGTACGATGTTTAATGTAAAACATCACGATGGACGATGGCATCGTCGTTGTAGGCAGCGGTGAATTAATTATTTATGAATAATTAATTAATTCAAAACAAATTAATTATTTGTAGCCTACTGTTTCACGTTTTACCTGACCCGCATGGTCTATGTTTTTCCATAACCAAATCATAAATAAATAAAGATAAGTTGCACACTAAGGCTACGTTTACACTGCGAGGCTTAGTGCTCATATCAGATTTTTTCTCAGATCTGATTTTTTTTGCATACAGATCATGGTCGTAAAATGACCTGCATGCGCAGAAGTATTGTTACGGACAACACAAAATGTCTATTTATGCACACAATGTGTATACTGTATGAAGCACATTGTCAGATTATGCTTATATGATTATAATTATATGATATGATTATTGCCCTTTTCACAGACAATCATGGTGTATTACATGAACCGTAAAGGGTTGTTCTGCTACTACTAATGTGTATTTCGGGATTTGAAACCTAAAATAAGTCCCTTGTGATTGAAAACACTGATCATTTGTGATTTATGACAACCGCGGCACGCATCTGTCTGACCACCGGTGCAGTGAACTCATCAAGGGTTAATGAGCAGCCGCAGACTGAACTGTGAAGGCGGAGTTGGTTTATCTCCGTTTGCAGTTTTTTTATTTGACTTCGTTATAAACAACAGACACGTGCAGATGGGGGGTTTGGGTGCTTGAGCTCCTGCCCTTTATTCACTCAGAGATAATGTTCATCCTTAAAATAAAAGTGCCCCCTCCTTTGTGCACGGAACCCCTTTCTGCAACACCCCTGACGCTCTTTAGCATCACGATCATCCCATGCCCTGATCGATAACCAGAGTGGTTAACAAGCACCAGTTTTGCCTTCAAAATCTTTTTCAAAATGAACAACCAACATTCTGTGGTAAAGTAATCGCCCTGTGTGTTATTCTACTATACTGCAGAGGTGTAAATGATGTCTGCAGCACAGAATGATGACGCATGTCGCTCAAAGATTATGTAAAAGTCACATGAAATCCGACTTAACCGTTTACACTGCGGTCGCATTGCAAAACATCAGATCTGTGTCTGATTTAAGACTACATATGAAAGTGGCACAAATCTGAAGTGAAAAGATCAGATTCCATGCGGTTTGGGCTGTTCACACTGTGAAGACCTGAGTCACATATGGGTGATAAGATCAGATTCGGGCCACATTTGCCTGCAGTGTGAACGTAGCCAAATTACCACCTGTCAATCACTTTTTCCGCGGGACTCTGGCATGAATAGGCGGAGTGATCTTTGTCAGTATAATGGCGTCAACAAACTTGGTGAAAAAGGGTGCACAACCAACAGTATGGAGCTCAGACGATGCAGCGCATGACAGAGTGTTTGTGTCAAGTGTCACGTGATGTGCGTTTTCAGTGGTATAGTGTGGAAGGAGGGCTGTTCAGAAATGCTAGTTAAAACGCCAGTGTGGTATATTGTGGAAGGTGGGCTGTTTTAGAAATGCTAGGTGAAACTGCATTGTGGACGTGGATCGTTTTCATTCTAAAATGCCATATTCAATCGAAGACGTATTAGTGTAAATGAGGCCTAAGAGTGTGTGGGTTGCTGCTGCGACGGGGGCGGGTGGAGGTTTGCGATGCCGGCTCAGCATTGTGATGGCTATCAGCTATTGACCAACCCTAGTGCGGAGCACCGCAAGCCAGACAGTGAGAGAATGAGTGAGAGACATTGCCATCGGGCTTATATGCAGGGACTCCAATGACGTCACCTGCATCATCTAAGTTCGGGCAAGCCAATATAAAGTCTACAGGGGTGGCTAATAATTCAAGAGGGCAATTCCTGGAGTGTTTTCCAGAAAGCGTCAGTGGATCAGCAGTATCAAATTTTCTGTTGTTGTGTTTTAGGCCACTGAGGAGGACGGCAGCGATGACGAGGAGCTGGACGACGCAGCCATGATGAAGCTGGACGGGAGCTTGGCTTCTCTCTTCCTGGAGCAGAGGAAAAAGATCCAGGCCAAAAAAGATGAGAAGGACAGACTTAACAAGGAAAAGGGACTCGTCCGGGACTTCAAGATTAAAGTAAGGACTGTTACTTATTACCAGAGCCAGACAGAATCTGCGGACGTTTTGTGCTATTTCTGCAGAGAATTTTGGTAAAAATCTGCGGATTTCTGCGGAATTATTTTAGGAGTATCATAACTAAAACCCAAAAATGTGAAATAAAAAATATTATCTTTTTAACTTTTATTTAATGTTCAAAATGCAAATCCAATTAGATTAACAGTAAATAGTTAACTGTAAGTAAATAAACAGAATTAATGATGGGCTAAAAATCTGCGGAAATCTGCGCGTGCAGATTCCGTGTGGGCCTACTTATTACACAACTAGTCATTTTGTTACTGATATAGGGGGTAGTTCACCCCAAAATTGCAATTCTTTTATCATTTACTCACTTATGACTTGTTTCAAACCTGTTTGAGTTTCTTCATTCTGTTAAACACCAAAGAAGATATTTTGAAGAAAGTGTAAAATCGGTAACCATTGACTTTTTTGGGGGGAGTGAACTATTCCTATAAGCCCCCGGTATACTACAGATCAAGGTCTTTTTCGTTTTGTTTTGTTTGTAAATTTGGAAAAGACTGAGATATGGTATACTGGTTTTTAGCACATCCCACACTGCAGTGGGAATCAAAAAATACTTTCAGCCAGATTTTGTTTAAAATTATGCCCTTTCAGTTCTTTTTGTTATTTTTCAATTTAATTTGAAGGTATTGGGTCCTTTATACCTGACGTCCACATTACACTGGCAAATGCAAATGGAGCCAACCTGTGAAAATGTAAAAACCTAAGATTTAGTTGGGGAAATGCTGGTGTTCTGTTTCAGTATAGATCAGGCGTTACCAAACTTGATTGAGGATTGTGGGCTGAAGGTAAATACTGTCCACCAAACTGCGTTATGTTAAAGTTCTCACAGGTTTCCCTAATTTATTTACTTAACGTAACTTTAATCTTAATACTTCATTCTAAGGCCCCGTTTACACTAATGCGTTTTCGTTTCGAAACGGCGTTTTAGATCAAAAATGATCCACGTCAACACTAGTGTTTTATTTAGCATTTCTAAACATATCTCCGTCCACACTACTCCACCAAAAACGTATATCACATGACCATTCGCGCACTCTGGGCATGCGCGTCCAAGTATAAACAGGAAACATGTGTCTCGCTCGACATTTGGTTATTGTTAGTCAACAAACACTGGTTGAACGATGAACGCGAGTTATTTGCGAGTGCTCGAACAATAGCTTGCCTCTTGCGAATATATGCAGCTGCTGTAGTAAAAAAGGCAGAGTTTAACTGCACAATGGCGCCTAAAATGGACAATAGTGCAAACAACGCTCCCATTTCTGTGTCCCTGTTGTTGTTTACAGTGAAGGCTGGTCTGCCGTCTTCTGGTAGCGTTATAGTCATGTGATAGGGGCTTGACAAATAAGGGAAGGATACGCAATGATCCAAAAGCCCCAATCAGGAAGCGAATGTCTGCAGCCACGCCTCCATTTTCAGATGTCTCCGTTTTTCCCCATCCACACTGAGACGGAGCAGCAGCATTTAAGAATGAAAACGGCCTCTCCAGCATTTTCAAAACGCTCCGTTTTTTTGGAGCTTGAAAACTCCAGCGTAGTGTGGACGGATGGCGTAACCGTAGCAAAACTTATGTGTTTTAAAATGAAAACGCATTAGTGTAAACGGGGCCTAAAACTTTTGAACTAACACTGAATTAAGACAATAAAACATAGTCAATCCCTTTTATAACACAATGAAGTACATTCATAAATACTCCTGCCTTTTGATTTCGTCGTTTTTATTGTTGTTTACCAATAAACAATTACATATAATAGAGTATATACTGTGTTTTAAATAACATTAACAAATAAAGGCAGTGCTGTTACTGTATGTATATTATAAATGTTGCTGTTCCAGACAAATATTGACTTACCGAAGTGCACTTTCTTTTAATAAAAGAAGTTTTAGCCCAAACTAACAAATAGTTTTGTGCCAGTGCTTGAACATGGTGCACACCAGCTACTTTTTTAGCAAGTATTTAATGATTTTTCTTTAAGAAAAACTGAATTATTCATAAAACATGCCGCTCATTTTCTCCCTATAATTATTAAACTATCTGTATTGGCCTTTTTCATATTATTGCCAATATGCTGATAGTTTTAAAATCAATCTAATAACGTCAGCCTATACACCGGTGTCATGCCATGTCATTTTCGTCCGCTTATCTGGGGCCAGGCTTCTAGGGCAGCAGTCTTGGGTAAGAACTCCAGACTTCCCTCTCCCCAGACACTTCCTTCTGCTCCTACGGGGGGATCCTGAGGCGTTCCCAGGCCAGCCGAGAGACTTAGGGCTTACTTACACTATGCTATCCGAACCGTGCCCAGGCCTGTTTCCCGGATCGTTTGAGAAGTGTGAGTGCTCTGAATTGGGCTCAGGCACGGTATACTTGGGCGGCCCTGGCCCGGTTGGAAGAGGTGGGTCTGAGCGTGGTTTACTTGGGCTCAGATACGGTACGCTTACAGTGTGAGTAACAGATGTCCGAAACAGATGCCCCAGCCACTTCAGCTGACTTCTCTTTATGTGGAGGAGCAGCAGCTTTACTCAGAGCTCCTCACCCTATCTATAAGGGTTTGCCCTGCCACCCTCATTGGGTGATGAAACTCATTTCGGCCGCTTGTATCCAAGAGCTTGTCCTTTCGGTCACGACCCAAAGCTCATGTCCATAGGTGAGAGTAGGAACCTAGATTGACCAGTAAATCGAGAGCTTTGCCTTTCGGTTCAGCTCCTTCTTTACCACAACGGACCAGTACATCGACCACATTACTGCTGCACCAATCTGCCTGTCAATCTCACAATCCATCCTTTTCTTACTCATGAACAAATCCCCAAGACACTTGAACTCCTCCCCCTGGGGTAAGGACTTTACTCCAACCTGGAGATGGCCAACCACCTTTTTCCAGGGAGCACCATGGCTTTACACTTGGAGGTGCTGATTCTCATCCCAACCGCATCACACTGCAAACCGCCCCAGTGCATGCTGAAGGTCCATGCTCGATAAAGCCAACAGAACAACATTGTCTGCAAATACCAGATTAAATCCTGTGGTCCCCGAACTGGACCCCCTCCAGCCCATGGCTGCGCTTTGAAATTCTGTCCATAATGCACACCGGTGCATTTTTATTTTTTTTATATACTCAGAGCACTTTAACAGATGTTTTAAAAAATGAATCTCCAGGAAGAATTGTAAGCTTTTTATAAAAAACAAAACATGAATTGATAATATTTTTTTATGTAAATAATTTTTATTTATTTGACGTGGAGACAGCTTTTCTCCGTTGTTGATGAGAAGTAAATAATATAATTAATCTTTTATGTTTCCACTTTCTGTATTGGGATCTCCTGTCAGTAATACAAATGCATATTTAGTGCAAACTAAAAGCTCTTTTTAATTGGAAATAACGAACTAACGACGCAGCGCCATGCATTTCGCGTTGTTGCGGATGAAAGTGAGGACCGGGAGGGTGTCGCGGATGAAAGTAAGGACCAGGGGGGTTTGCTCACTATTCTGCCGCCTAGGTCGCCTCTATGGACGCGCTGGCCCTGCTCAGGACACTGTTCATATTTCTGCCGCACCACAGAGCGTTATCTGAATAGTTTCATTTTAAATAACATGCGAATGTGCGCGTCTGGTGTACCGTGTCGTGGCTCTGAGCGGCGCATCCAGTGTATGATGCCCTTTAGTTATAGCCTCAAGCAGGTTGTATACCAGAAGCGCCGCTTGGCGACAAGCAGCGTCGCGCCACGCAGCGGCATGCATTTCTGAATACTAAGCATGTTTCTATCAGGTGACACACACCGGCGCCGCAAGTGTGCGATACTTTCAACTGTCATGTGCGTGCTGTGTCGCGGTGCATCTGGTGTGTGATGCCGTTCAGTCAAAGTTAATTCAGTGTGCTTGGTTATTAGTCTCGGTGTAGGCTACAAGCTCGGAGCTTTAAACTAGCACACAGTTGGCTGTGAAACTATACAAAGACACAAATGATTTTGTACTTTCAGCTTGGTCTGTGTCCGAGTCGTACATGTACGGCTGAATGCTGGTCCACTCACTCATGTTTCTTCTCTCTGTCTGCCTGTCTGTAGCCATAGACAAAGCGGGGGAGCTCCTGGCTCCACCCCCTTGTTAAGTTGGGCGGGAAGTCTAAACTAATTTTCATGTGAAGCAACATGCCCCTAAAACGACAAACTGTGTACACGCCCCCAAAATGACACTTTTTAAATCATCATAATAAAAAAATCTGAATTGTCTATTGAACTGAACCTAAACTGGCACACTTAGAAGAACCATAATAGTAATATTACATCTTAAAAAAGGGGTAAAATAGGTGCCCTTTAAAATATGAAGTTGTTATTATGTAATATGTTGTATCTATCTTGATCTATCCGGTGACAAGACATAATGAAATGCTTTTTATAAATCATTTTTAATATAAATAAAATGTTGATTTCAGGTTCTGGATATGGTGGAGGTGTTCCTGAACAAACAGGGCTTTAGCACTCTGGTTCTCGGGATGGTGGAGCCGCTGCTGAGCGTGATTGAGAATGGGATGAGCTCTGAAAGCAGCCAGCAGGAGCAAGACTACCTGCGCAGGGTAGCAGACATCTTCAGGTGAGCGGCGTTTTTTCATGCACGCGTGCATGCGTAAAAGCAAATATCAAATAATAATAATAATATACATCTCACAGATATAAAACATGAATATATGGATATACAGGGAGTGCAGAATTATTAGGCAAGTTGTATTTTTTAGGATTAATTTTATTATTGAACAACAACCATGTTCTCAATAAACCCAAAAAACTCATTAATATTAAAGCTGAAAATGTTTGTTTTTAGTTTGAGCTATTTTAGGAGGATATCTGTGTGTGCAGGTGACTATTACTGTGCATAATTATTAGGCAGCTTAACAAAAAAAACAAATATATACCCATTTCAATGATTTATTTTCACCAGTGAAACCAATAATACATCTCAACATTCACAAATATTCAATTCAATTCAATTCATCTTTATTTGTATAGCGCTTATACAATGTAGATTGTGTCAAAGCAGCTTCACATGGAAGTTTATAGTGAATTGAAACAGTGTCAGTTCAGTTTTCAGTGTTTAAGTTCAGTTTAGTTTAGCTTATATACATTTCTGACATTCAAAAACAAAACAAAATCCATGGATTCTGTCAGTGTTTTGATCTGTTCACCATCAACATTGTGTGCAGCAGCAACCACAGCCTCCCAGACACTGTTTAGAGAGGTGTACTGTTTTCCCTCCTTGTAAATCTCACATTTGATGATGGACCACAGGTTCTCTATGGGGTTCAGATCAGGTGAACAAGGAGGCCATGTCATTAGTTTTTCTTCTTTTAAACTCTTTCTTGCCAGCCACGCTGTGAAGTACTTGTACGCATGTGATGGAGCATTGTCCTGCATGAAAATCATGTTTTTCTTGAAGGATGCAGACTTCTTCCTGTACCACTGCTTGAAAAAGGTGTCTTCCAGAAACTGGCAGTAGGACTGGGAGTTGAGCTTGACTCCATCCTTAACCCGAAAAGGCCCCACAAGCTCATCTTTGATGATACCAGCCCAAACCAGTACTCCACCTCCACCTTGCTGGCGTCTCAGTCGGACTGGAGCTCTCTGCCCTTTACTGATCCAGCCACGGGCCCATCCATCTGGCCCATCAAGACTCACTCTCATTTCATCAGTCCATAAAACCTGAGAAAAATCAGTCTTGAGATATTTCTTGGCCCAGTCTTGACGTTTCAGCTTGTGTCTTGTTCAGTGGTGGTCGTTTTTCAGCCTTTCTTACCTTGGCCATGTCTCTGAGTATTGCACACCTTGTGCTTTTGGGCACTCCAGTGATGTTGCAGCTCTGAAATATGGCAAAACTGGTGGCAAGTGGCATCTTGGCAGCTGCACGCTTGACTTTTCTCAGTTCATGGGCAGTTATTTTGCGCCTTGGTTTTTCCACACGCTTCTTGCGACCCTGTCGACTATTTTGAATGAAACGCTTGATTGTTCAATGATCACGCTTCAGAAGCTTGGCAATTTTAAAAGTGCTGCATCCCTCTGCAAGATATGTCACTATTTTTGACTTTTCGGAGCCTGTCAAGTCCTTCTTTTGACCCATTTGCCAAAGGAAAAGAAGTTGCCTAATAATTATGCACACCTGATATAGGGTGTTGATGTCATTAGACCACACCCCTTCTCATTACAGAGATGTACATCACCTAATATGTTTTATTGGTGGTAGGCTTTGGAGCCTATACAGCTAGGAGTAAGACAACATGCATAAAGAGGATGATGTGGTCAATACTCATTTGCCTAATAATTCTGCACTCCCTGTAGATATGCTATTATAGCATTTACTATTAGCATTTACTTACTACTAAGCTTTTAAGCTCTCACTTGATATTTATTTTTTCTTGTATTTTAATTTATTTATTTATTAAATATTTTTTTCACCTAATATTTCTATTTTTAGTTCAGTGTTATATTGGTTTAAATTACTAGTTTAGCTAGTTATATAATATATATAACTAGTAAATATATTTTTTTCTTGTACATTTTCTTTTTTTCTAATGTTTATATTGCAATCAATAAAATAAATAAATACAAAATAATAATAATAATAAGTAAAAAATATTATATATATATATATATATGGACAGAGATATACTATTATAGCATTTACTACTAGCATTTACCTCCTATTATACTATTTAAACCTGATGTTTTTCTTGTAGTTTCTGAGGGGTTTTTTTTAGCATTTTTTTTATGGGCTTTATTGTTTACCTTTTTTATATGTAGATTTATTTATTTCAGTTTTTTCTACCTAATATTTTTAGTTCAGTGATATGTTGGTTCAAATTAAAACTTGTATATATCTTGTATATTTTGTTTTCTTCAAATGTTTGTGTTGCACTAAATTAAATAAATAAAAAAAGTTCAAAAATATATATATTTTTACTTAGTATTATTTTTATTTCAGTTCTTCATCTAAAATATTTATTTTGTTTTATTGCAGTTATTTAAGCAGTGTTTAATGATGAGTGCTCAGATCAGTGTTTAGAAAATGAGGTTGAATTCCTTTAGCAAAATCGCAAGTGAGCTTGTTTTTCATCTTTTTTATTTTTTTCCCTCCATTTTATTTCATGTTTAAAGTTATAATAATATCTAATATTTATATTTCATGATTGTTAATAGTTTTAGGTACCAGTAATAACCCTGCAAGCAAGATTTGCTTACGTTTTGTGAATTATCGGAGGAAATGTGCTACTTATTTTCCCCAATAGAAAGATAGTTATATGTGTTTAATTAAACATGTACCTCTGTCTCTGATTGGCAGGAATCGGCTCTGTCGTGGGAAGTTTTACTGCAAGGAGATTGACGGCCGAGAGGCGGAGCTTCATGAAATGTTGGAGCGTCTAATTGGCCGAGTCCAGAAACTGACAGACTCATCTGTGGCTTTGTACTACTTCAGGTGAGGACTCACGGATATTGATTTATTATTTAACTTTATTTAATATTGATTAATATTAATATTGACTAATATTGATTTATTATTTAACTGTATTT
>CAIGQZ010000427.1:32701401-32713884 GCA_903798205.1 Danio tinwini
TCTATCTATCTATCTATCTATCTATCTATCTATCTATCTATCTATCTATCTATCTATCTATCTATCTATCTATCTATTGCAAAACACAAATACAAAAGGAAAGAAGTGATTTCTAAATTTACTTTGACTTGTATTTCATTGCAGACAATACAACAAACATAATTTAATGTGTTCCTCAAGATTTTTATTTTTATTTTCAAAATAAACATATTCCAATTTTGCTTCTTGCAACACATTTCAAGAGTTGGGACAGGAGCAGTTTAGGGCTAATAATCAGGTAATTTGGTTAAATAATGATGTGATTTGAAACGGGTGATGTCAACAGGAGATTGTAGTTATGATTTGGTATAAAAGCAGCATCCAAGAAAGGTCTAGTCCGTTAGGAGCAAAGATGGGCAGAGGATCGCCAATTTCCAAACAAATATGTGAGAAAATTATTAAAATGTTTGAAAACAATGTTCCTTGAAGAAAGATAGAAAGACATTTGGATATTTTAACTTTAGCAGTGCATAACATAATTAAAAGATTCAAGGAATCTGCTGGAGGAATTTCAGTGCGCAAAGAACAAGAGAGCAAGCCTAAGCTGAACTACTGTGATCTTTGATCCCTCAGGCAGCACTGCATCAAGAATTGTCATTCATCTATAAACAATATTACATGGGTTTAGGACTACTTTGGCAAACCTTGTCAAGTACCACAATACGAAGTTACATCCACAAATGCCAGTTTAAACTGTACACTGCCAAAAGGAAGCCCTATGTTAACAGTGTCCAGAAGCACAGTCGACTTCTCTGGGCTCGGAAGCATCTGCAATGGACCATCACACAGGGGAAACATGTACTGTAGTCAGACGAATCAATATTTCAGGTATTTTGGGGGGGGGAAATGAACGCTGTGTGCTCCAGACCAAAGAAGAAAAGGATCATCTAGATTGTTAACAGCAACAACTCCAAAAGCCAGGGTCAGTCATGGTATGGGGTTGTTTCAGTTCCCTTGGCTAAGGTAACTTGCGCTTCTGTGATGGCACCATTAATGCTGAAAAGTACATAGAGATTTTGGAGCACAATATGCTGCCTTTTTTTTCAGGGGCGTCCATGCATATTTCAACAAAACAATGCAAAACCTCATTCTGCATGCATTACAAAGTCCTGGCTGTGGAGGAAGAGGATACAAGTATTTAAATGGCCTGCCTGCAGTCCCGACCTGTCTCCAATAGAGAATAAGTGGTGCATTTTGAAGCTCAAAGTGCGACAACAAAGACCCCCATACTGTTGCCCACATTAAGACTTGTTTGCAGGAAGAATGGGACAAAATTACACCTGAAACACTTCCATCACTTGGTGTCTTTAGTCCTTAAATGTCTTTTAATTATTGTAAAAAGGAATAGCAACATTACAATGAGATAAATGCTTTACTGTTCCAACTTTTTTTTAAATGTGTTGCAAGAACCAAAATTGGAATACGTGTTTATTTTGAAAATAAATAACAAAACAAACAAACATATTCTTGAGGAACAGATTAAATAATGTTTGTTGTATTGTCTGCAGTGAGATACAAGTCAAAGTAAATTTAGAAATGTGTTTCAATGCGTTTTCCATACTGTCCCAACTTTTTGATTTTGGGGTTGTATATGTCTGTATGTCTATGTCTCTGTCTATCTGTCTTTTTTTTCCTCTTTGTCTATTTCTGTCCATCCATTAATAAAACAACTAATTTATTTGTACTTTCTCTTATGTAGCCATTAGTATTGGATGCTTTGGCATTCAGAAACAAGTATGCAACTTGTCCATATTTGCCTGAAGAGCTCATAACTCACAAATTCAGTTCCATGAACAAGGTAAGCCTACCCTAAAGCTGAAGAAAGGTTTGCTTTTCACATATATTCTCATTTACTCTATTTATTTAACCAAATGGTCATTTTTAGACATCTTCAAGCAGTGCTATAACAGAGGTGGAGTGGCCTGAATCTGACTCCTGCACCACAGGAGCAAATGGAGAGATCACAGTCTGCTCTGTAGATGGACACACCACACTCATCCTTTCTTCTTCTGGAGAAGAGTTCACAGTAGATTTTATCTGTCACTCCAGCAGAAATAAAGTCGACTCACTGGATCCACAGCTTCAAGGACATCAACACCGAAGCACATGTTTATTTAGTGCTTTAACATCCAAATCTGTGGGTGCTCAGATGGACCGTCCTGCTTTGGATATAAAATCCCCCAATACAGAAATACAGGAATCAACAAGCTTGAAGTCTAGAAAGTTGCATGTGTACACTAGAGTGATCCAGCAGTTTTCCAGAGCACTTTACCCAGAGATATGGCACTATCCTCTGTCATTAGCTCTTGAACATTGGGAATCACTAAAAACGAAAAGAAATACTGATAATTGGGAAGAGAGAGAAGTTTCAACAGATGGAAAAGACAGACAATATTCTCAAACAGGCCGGAAGACTCCACTTCCAAAACCTTTGCCTTTAAAATGCCCTTCTCCTCATCAGCACAAGTGAGAAACGACAAATATCTCATCTTTACTTACACAAACTCATACACATACATACAGTTGAAGTTCAATTCAATTTTCAATTCATCTTTATTTGTGTAGCGCTTTTACAATGTAGATTGTGTCAAAGCAGCTTCACATAGAAGATTATAGTTAATTGAAACAGTGTCAGTTCAGTTTTCAGTGTTTAAGTTCAGATTAGTTTTGTTCATGTCAGTGTGGTTTAATAATCACTACTGAGAGTCCAAACACTGAAGAGCAAAGCCATCGATGAGCAGCTCTACAGATCCGGAACCATGCAAGCCAGTGGCGACAGCAGCGAGGAAAAAAATTCACCAATTGGCGAAAGTGAAGAATTTAAAAACCTCGAAAGAAATCAGGCTCAGTTGGGCATGACCATTTCTCCTATGGCCAAACATCTTGTGCAGAGCTGCAGTCTAGGCGCTGGAGGCTGTAGAATGCTGGACCTCAGCGAAGACTCGTCTGTCCAAAATTATTAGAAGTCAAAATTATTCACCCTCCTGTAAATTTTTCTTTTTCAAATATTTCCAAAATTATGTTTCACAGGGCAAGCAATTTTTCACAGTATTATCTATAATATTTTTTTTTCTGGAGAAAGTCTTATTTGTTTTATTTCGTCTAGAACAAAAGCAGTTTTTATTTTTTTATAAAGCATTTTAAGGTCAATATTATTAGCCCCCTTAAGCAATGTTTTTTCGATTGTCTACAGAACAAACCATTGTTATACAATGACTAATTACCTAGTTAAGCCTTTAAATGTCACTTTAAGCTGAATACTAGCTTCTTAAAAAATATCTAGTATAGGGATGCTCAACGATTAACCATTAACGGAAAGGGTGCATTTTTAATCCATTAATGTTATCAGTTAAATGAGTAAAAATATAATTTTATATATATTTTTAAGTTTGGCTGCATAAGGGGCCGATCACAGCGAACGCGCTTTTTGCATTGAGAGATGCATCTTTTGAATGGTTTACTAACGGTCGCGAGTGTTTTGCGCGCTGCGTGCCTCGTGTTTTTGCCGTTGTGAGCTGTGTGCTGGCAGTTGAAATAAAAGTAGAAAAATATTCTTTACATCAGTCACGTGCTTTTCATTCTCCAATCAAATGAAAGCAAAGGCGAGTTTTCTGTTGAAGTGAGAGCAGTGTTTGTGTTGTTAAGATGACTACGGAGAACTAGGTAAGGTGAGGCGAGGAGAGACTAGTGGTTGCTGTTTCAAGTTATTCAGAGCAGTAAGACTTTACAAATCTTGAATATCAAAATATTATTGAATATTACTATTATAACAACATCGACAGCAACACTCGCACACAATACACAGCTGATTCAGTCCTTTCCTAGTGACATAAAAAAAAAAGCACCGCGCTTCTTTTTTTTTCTTGTTAACAAAAAAGGCAGTGTGGTGCGCCTCGCGTTTTTGGAATGGAAAGGCTTTCATTTTATAGCTTATAAAACATGCATGCAAATAAATGCAATATCATACAGTATGTAAACAACTAAATTGTTACATGCTATCGTAGCCTATACTTGACAAAAATAGATATGAGCCTTGTCAGGTCTTTTATCACACGCAGTGGTCACACATGAATTTGAGTTTATTTAATTAAATGCTTCACTCCTTTCATTTCTTCTCATAACACTGGCTGTTTGATGTTCAGGTGGAGATATGACGCTGTGAATCCTGATTTGCTGGAAAAGGAAGAGGCAGTCACAAACGAACTGGTTAAAGTGGTCTGGTGCAAAGGCATCATATACCGGTGATTACTCATCCTTTATTACATAATATTAAACAGCATTGTGTAATAATTTTACTAAGGTACAGATAGCGTGTTATATTACACTATAAATCGGTGATCCTCAACCACCGGGCCGTGGACCGGTACCGTTCTGTGAAAAAATTAGTACCAGGCCGCATAAAAAATCATTAATTATTTCTGTTTTATTTATTATCTGAGTCTGAACGATCCTTTATTTTGAAAAATGACCCCTTACATATCAGTCACTTGAGAGCCCAAATTTAACCCTCAAGCAGCAAAATAAGTAAGAAACCGAGGTCTTTGGGCAAACAGAAGTTTCTTTGCTAAGGGGAAAAGGCCCAGTGAAGAACCTGCAAACTGCCAAGGAATAGATCCGCAACCTATTTGTCAAAAAATCAGGTGGATCCACCATGTCTGTGCAAGAAGATCAACTGCTGGAGATCGCAATGATGGTGGCCTTTTAGTGGCCATTAGCATATCGCTTCTTTTTTAGAGTTTGTGCATCTTCGTTATTTCCAATGGAGATCTGTGGCTTGCGTGCACTCGCGCCTTCCATATGCAGCCAGTTGAATGAATACAGAGTCACGTGACAAGAACTGACCGATCAGCTTCAGCTTGTATAGAATGTAGACTAATTATCTCAGACAAACATAGAACACCCTAACGCTTTGTAATTTTCTCCATAAATAAAACTTCAGAGTGTCAACAATGTTTTGTTAGCTTGACATCCTCTGAGAAACAGTAAATGGTCACCTGGCAACCTACGAACCACCGCCACCAACATACTAAAAATACACTATATTATGTGAACATTCTTCTTACTTTGCTTTAGGATTTTTATTGATTATTAAGTTTTTGTGCCATTTATTTTATTAATATTGTTATTATTCACTGCAAAACAACATTACTTTCTTAGAGTTTCTGTCATGTTTTTAGTTTAGATATCTACAAATTTATAAATCGTGAAGCATTTTCTAGACAAGTAACAAATATTATCTTGTTTTCAGTGAAAAAAAGAGCACCTATTTTACCCCTTTTACCAGATGTAAGATAAGACTTTGGTGTCTCCAGAGTGTGTCAGTAAAGTTTCAGCTCAAAATACCCATCAGATAAGTTATTATATAATGCAGAATCTGCCCATTTTGGTGTCTAAATACATTGTAGCTTTTTTGTAGCCTGTAGCTTTAAATGCAAATGAGCTGCTTCTCCCCACCCACCGCTCCGACGTGCGTGTCTGCTTCGTCAGATAAACAGCAGTCGGTGACAGAGACAGGTATCGATGAAGCTGAAATAAGCTCATTAGTCAAAAATACCAAGTAAGTTTATTTGATGTATGTGTGGTGAAGTCTATTCAAGCCTTTCTGAAACTATGTCACACACAAATGCAGTACACACACATACACACATATTAGTGTTTACTGACACCATGCAGCCGTGGTGATTATAGCGGTTAAGAATTTTATAGCAATTTTACTGTCTTTATTACAAACTTATAAAAATCACAGAGAGTTGTTACAAATATTTTACCCCCAGTTCATTTGCAAAAAATGTTTTGTGGATATGGGTATACATGTATATTATAGAAATATGGTGCTTGTCAATCATTTCGGTGGGCGGGGAAAACTCCTACTTCACGTTGCGTTGGGCCTCAAAATCACTGAGATTTCAATCCTATTATAACATCAGGAAATAAAAAAAGACATGTTGTGTTCATATCACTCCAATATGACAGTGGACACACTATACCTGCACAGTTCTGTCCAAACAGCTTACAAAAGATGATTTTCATTATAGGTGCCCTTTAAAACAAGCAAAATAATCATGTTTTCGCTTTGAAATAAGTCTGTTTTTTCACATTGGCAGATTATTTATCTTGTCAAGAAAAATAGACTTATTTCAAAGCTAAAATGTGATTATTTTGCTTGTTTTAAGGAAGAACTGAGTTGATTTTGACTGATTATTTTTTTTAAAAAGAAGACACTGTTTTGCTTGTCTAGAAAATGCTTTTTGATTTTTGAATTTGTAGACTTTTGAACAAAAAATTAGAGAAAAACTGGCTTTTTTTTGCAGTGTTATTATTATTCACCCAAAAATAAATATTCTGTGAACATTTACTCATCCGCATATCATTCATTTCTTCTTTTAATGAATATTAAAGAAGATTTTTGTCTCTACTATTTCTGTTTGTATGACAGTGATTGTCAATTGTAATATTTTTGTAATATTTTGCATTACACAGAAGAAACTCAGACATTTGTAAAGGTTAGGACTGACATATGCTGATTTCATGTCTTTTTTAGTATAATAGATGGAGTGATACCAATGGTGGAGATCTCACCCGGTGATGGTTCACTTATCAGATCTAATGGAGTTCTAGCAAACTACTTCACACATTACAAAGCTGGAGCTGTTCACGCAGATGTAAGACATGCACTCACTGTGAGTTTTGGGAGGGATTAAAAAAACATACGATACAAATAAAAATTGTAAAAGAATAGTATGTGAGTGGTATGAATGGAGTTTGGACATGCTACATACACCCTGACATCATCACAGTATACTTCACTTTAATTCATAAATTCTCTCCTGTGTGTTCATGGTATAGAGTTTTGTCCATTGGATGTGCATTTTAGAATCTTTACCAGGTGTTTGTACAGTAATTTACAGCACCAATTCATATACAACTAATATACATATACATTAATGAGAATGAGTGAATGTTGGTGCATGATGGAGAAGATGAATTGATTTTGGTGTGTTGTCAGGCAGTGGAGTGTGTGTATTACCTGTGTGGTCTGCCGCCGGATGTCCCGGGTCAGCTGTATTCTGTCCAGTCTGTTGTTACACGAGCCAGCAGGTGAGAAGAGAGGTTTACAACATACAGTTTACAACCATAGACACGGATTCTTAAAATAGTTCAGAGTTCAGTCATAAGAGGGTGATAATTAGATCTAAATTTACACTTTTCAAAACTTACTTTAAAAGGGCACCTATAATGCAAAAATCACTTTTATAAGGGGTTGTGTGGCAACAGTCTGCGAATATAACCAGCTTCTACTGGTACAAATGTATTGATTTTATTTTTTATAATCATGCTGGATAAAAACAGACTTCTTCAGAAACATTTTGATTGACATTCTCCCTTTGTACGTGTCATCAGAGGAGGAAAGCCCCGCCCACTAGTGACCATCTCTCCTTTATTAGCATAGGATGTTAGTCTTGTGTTTGAATCTATCACTATGCTGACACACAGGAATTTGTAGCTCTGCCCTCTTTTAAAAAGAGCTCAATATCATTTGAATTTAAAGCGACAGTCACCAAAACAGCACAATTGGGATCAAAGCCTAAAAAATACAGTTTCAAAGAGTTAATAAACATTATCTGTGTGATAGTTTTTTTTTTTAGGTGAAACTTCTCATAGACACTTTAGGGACATCAGACCGGATTTTATTCAAAATGATGGCATTTCAGAATATTCTTCGTTTTTGTTTGAAGTATACTTTACTTAAATTTTGAGTTTAGCTATTTAGACGGTACTGTTTTATACCAAAATATGTTGAAGTATGTATTCAATTGATCAATTATGACAGTAAAGATGTTTATAATGCAACTTATTTTGGCCATGGAATTATCATTGGCTAGTAAATTATTTACCTGACAAATAGATATTCATACAATGTTACATCCCTTCCGTTACTTTTTAATGGTCAAGGGGAAACAAAAAGGAAAACATTAAGCCAGCTGTAATAATTGCTGCCATTTACAATAGATGATGAATAACAATACACGAAAGTGCTATTTAAGTGAACTTGTTTACTAAAAGCAAGCTGTGTATTTTTAAATGTTTATGGAAAAATAAAATTGTACACAAAAGTACTTAGAAATAAGACAACGATTTTTACAAAAAACAATTAACCAAGTTTAACAGACATAAGGAGGACAAAGGGAAGGGGCTGTGCCAAACAAAAGAAAGAAAAAAAAATCAACTAACTAACCTATTAAACCCTTCCCCTAGAACTACAAAAAATAAAAATAAACCTTCAACGTCTGAGACATCGAATCTTATCTACTCTCTCCTTCCAAAGCAAAACTTACAAGTGTGACACAAATCCGTAACCTAGTGTGTATCCGCTTGTTAAGTGTGACGTCACGCGAAGGAGCTTCCGGGTCCAAGCACTCTATGAAACTAAATGAGGAGACTCATCAAATGCTAATAATAAACGTTTACAAAGCGATGTAATACTTTTGAAAATCACAATCGCAATATATATATATGACCATGCCTAATATCTGATGGCCAGAAAATGATAAAAAAAAAATTATAAATTGTTAATTTTTGTATTTGTGATGGAGCAAGCCCAGTGATTGTTGTGTACACTATGACTTTATATAAAATTAACTTTAATGTGTGATATGAATAAAAAGTTTTCATAAACGAATATTTAGTCGATTCAAATGAGTGGCGGCTTGGACCCGGAAACAGTATTACATACGTCACCAACACGTCACCACTTAACAAGCGGATAATCAAAGTCTCTTTAAGGCATGTCATTTCACTCGGTGGCCATCTTTAAAACGCCTCTCGGGCAGTATGCTCGGGCATTCTGTTTGAATGGGGAAACATCAAATTCTCCAAAATTACTTGCCAAGCTCATGGTTACATTTCATATTATGAATAACCAATAAAATTAAACAACAACTGTCTATTTAGTTTCATTTCTAAATGTTCGTATCACACAAAATCAGCAGAAACTCACGTCTGGTTGGAGCTCCTCCCCCTGAGAATTGTCATTCTATAGCGATTGCTGATTGGCTCCTGTACTAAAAGGCGGGCTTTATTCCCCATATAGCGATAGCTGATTGGCTCCTGTACTAGAAGGCGGGGCTTCATTCGTCATATTGACAGTTACACTTTTCCCCATTCAAAAGTATACAAGTGACATGTCTTGTGTATTCTATAGTCTTTGGTATAACTAAAAGAATGCTGCGTGTGCGCCATGTACATATCGGGATAGAGCTTACCTATTCCCTCTTCTTCGTCTAGAATAATACACAGATATGATGTTCACACTCCAGTTCTCAAGAGTTTGAAACAAAAGCGTTTTAGTATTTACATGGCAAACAAAGCCCACCAACAAAAGTTAATAAAACAATGATGAATTCACTTAAAATTCGGCTATCCCGAACTGATGCAGCATTTTCCTTTTATAGTGACCCACTATCCTACAGCGCAAAGATTGGGGATAAGTTGGCGGTTCATTCCCCTTTGGCGACCACTGATAAATAAGGGACTAAGCCGAAGGAAATTAATGAAATAAATAAACTATTAACTTTATTAAGATTACACTGTAAAATAGAAAACTTATTTTAATGATCATACTTAAAAAAATAATTTCAATAAAAAAACAGAAGTAATCAAATGACGTCATTCAAATGAGATGAATATTTTATATGTAATATAGCTTTTGTGAAATGTTTCTTTGCTCTGTGTTTGATTAGGATTCTGAAATGCTTCATTCAGGCCAGAAGCTCGGTCAGGACCCCGCACTCTCTTTACTGCTGGACTGAGGTGTGTGTGCGTGCGTGTGAACTTTAATGGATGCTCACTCTTTTCTGCTGTAGATGAGTGTATAGTGATAACTGTTGTATCTTCAGCAGGCTGCGGTGTGTGATTGTGCACGTGTGGTTCAGGAGGTGACAGTGACGGGTTCTGGATCTTTTAAAGCTCTGTCAGACGGGACTGTCGAGGTTTTGTTTTTGGATGGAGTTAAAGCACAAATGCTGTGGAAGTCTAATCCATATACCGCTGCACAGGTACAGTTGAAGTCAGAAGGTACAGTTGAAGTCACAGGTACAGTTGAAGGCCCGTTTTTTTTCCCCCCAATTTCTGTTTAACAGAGAGCAGATGTTTTCAACACATTTCTAAACGTAATAGTTTTAATAACTCATCTCTAATAACTGATTTATTTTATTTTTGTCATGATGACAGTAAATAATATTTGACTAGATATTTTTCAAGACACTTCTATACAGCTTAAAGTGACATTTAAAGGCTTAACTAAGTTAATAAGGTTAACTAGACAGGTTAGGGTAATTAGGCAAGTTATTGTATAATGATGGTTTATTCTGTAGACTATCGAAAAAACATATAGCTTAAAAGGACTAATAATTTTGACCCTAAAATGCATTTAAAGAAATTAAAAACTGCTTTTACTCTAGCCGAAATGAAACAAATAAGACTTTCTCCAGAAGAAAAAATATTATCAGACATACTGTGAACATTTCCTTGCTCTGTTAAACATAATTTTGGAAAATATTTTAAAAAGAAAAAAAAAATTCAAAGGTGGGTTAATAATTCTGACTTTAACTGTACATTATTTTAGTTCATTAACCTACAATCACATACAATGGAGCTTATTATTATTACTTAATTTTGATCTTGAATCATCTCCGCAAGATGCTCGTTCATTTCTGCCTTTAATTAGGTTTTTTACAAATGAATGATTATTTTTTATATGCCTACAACATATGAAATGCTATATGTTTATTTATTTAGAAGAATTCAAAATCAAATTCAGCCATTTTGTTTGTACATTCACATGTGTATTTCTGTATTGTAATACTTATGAATTAATGTGATATGTTTAAAATACTTTTGAAATATTATGAAATACAGTGAAATGAAATAGCAATAATTTACATTAGGGTTGCACGTTCGGTAGCACGGTGATAATATGGCTCCAAAATACTAACGGTGCAACTGTAGTTTGTAAACATTAGTATGGTCATTAACTGTTCTACAGTAGTTAATGTTGCATGTGAAAAAGTCACTAAACTGCTCATACATTTGTGCAGCAAATAATCAATAGGCCACTTTATTTTAATTTGAACAGTAGCCGACACGGTGGCTCAGTGGTTAGCACTGTCGCCTCACAGCAAGAATGTCACTGGTTTGAGTCCCGGCTGGGTCAGTTGGCATTTCTGTGTGGAGTTTGCATGTTCTCCCCGTGTTCGTGTGGGTTTCCTCTGGGTGCTCTGGTTTCCCCCACGAGTCCAAAGACATGTGGTATAGGTGTTTCATGTCCATGTATTTATTTATCTATTTCTGTTATTTTGTCGCCTTCTAGTGTTTTGTTGCTGTTTCTGTTTTGATTGAGTAGACTCCTTTGCACCTGCGGATCATTGACCGCCGGCGTTATAAGAGCTCATGCTGCAGCCCTTCGGGGACGGGGGATTTGAGCGGCCGTCCAGACGCAGAGTTGTGCTCCATTCTGTTTAGCCTTAGTTTGTTGTGCCATTTGTGTTATCCCTCATTTGATGTTGTGACCGTGGTCGTAACAAGTGAATTAGGTAGGCTAAATTGTCCCTAGTGTATGTGTGAGAATGAGAGTGTATGGATGTTTCCCAGTGATGGGTTGCGGCTGGAAGGGCATCCGCTGTGTGAAACATATGCTGGATAAGTTGGCGGTTCATTCCGCTGTGGCGACCCCTTATTGTTTGTTTTATTCATGTTTTTTTATTACAGTAAGTGGTTTTTGATGTATTTGCAATGACAGTGTGGAGAAATGGAGCAAAGACTGAAGACAGAAAGCAGACCATCTGACAGGTGGTGCCAGCTCAGTTTGCCAGATGGGCATCAGACTCTTGTACATGTGGACACAGACAAAACCTATCGAAGGTAACAAGATAACGGAGAATTTAACTGATCAGTTAGTTAGGAAAATATACAATTTTTCAATCTTTCTCTCTCAATTCAATTCAAACTTGATTTATTGGCATGACAATTGTTATAAATGTATTGTCAAAGCATTTGTAATGTTTACATTAAATCAGGGGTGTCAAACACAGTTCCTGAAGGGCCGCAGCCCTACACAGCTTTGTTCCAACCCTGCTTCAACACACTTGCCTGTAGGTTTCAAACAAGCCTGAAGGACTCAATTAATTTGATGAGGTGTGTTTAATTATAGTTGGAACTAAACTGTGCAGAGCTGTGGCCCTCCAGGAACTGAGTTTGACACCCTTGCATTAAATATAACATATGAAAGCAGATTACATAGTAGTAGTGATTTTTTTAAATAAAAAGTAATAAAAGCAGTAATAGTAAACAGTATATTTAACAATCAACATTTTAGCACTTATTTATGACAATCTAGAATTGTGTGTGTGTGTGTGTGTGTGTGTGTGTGTGTGTGTGTGTGTGTGT
>CAIGQZ010000427.1:32721516-32754667 GCA_903798205.1 Danio tinwini
AAAGTCATCTGGAATGGCAAAGAAAGTGTTCTTGCAGGACTCCCAGAGTTCATCAAGATTCTTTGGATTCATCTTCAATGCCTCCTCCTTCATCTTACCCTAGACATGCTTAATAATGTTCATGTCTGGTGACTGGGCTGGCCAATCCTGGAGCACCTTGACTTTCTTTGCTTTAAGGAACTTTGATGTGGAGGCTGAAATATGAGGAGCGCTATCCTGCTAAATTTGCCCTCTCCTGTGAAATGTAATGTAATGGACTGCCCAAATGTCTTGATACCTCAGGCTGTTGATGTTGCCATCCACTCTGCAGATCTCTCGCACGCCCCCATACTGAATGTAACCCCAAACCATGAGTTTTCCTTCACCAAACTTGACTGATTTCTGTGAGCGTCTTGGGTCCATGCGGGTTCCAGTAGGTCTTTTGCAGTATTTGTGATGATTGGGATGCAGTTCAACAGATGATTCATGTGAAAAATCGACCTTCTGCCACTTTTCTGAATGATCAACTAGAAGTCAAGTTATTTTTGCTCTTACAACTGGGATCAACAACAAGACTTTTTGTCTTAAATGGACAGTTCACGCAAAACATGACAATTCTGTCATCATTTACTTACTCTTCACTTGCCAGAAACCTATTTGACTTTTTTCTGTTTAACACAAAAGAATATATTTTGAAGAATGTTGGAAACTTGTAACCATTGACTTCCATATTTATTTTACTTACTATAAAAGGTAAAATACCTTTTTTGTGTACAACAAAAGAAAGAAATGTTAATAACCACTTGACAGTGATTAAATAGTGAGTAAAGTTTCATTTTTTTGGTGAACTATCTCTTTAATTTTCTTCATTTTAGCATCCAATATGACTATCTGCCATGCAAACCCATTATGTATTTTTTTTTCTTTATCAGTTAAATAGCATTTAATTGTATTGTTCAGAAGTACATTGTGCCAGGTCAGTTGAAATAACATTAAATTATTGAATTTCTCTTTTGCTCATAAATAAGTTTCTCTAATTTAACTGGATTTGTTTTGCTCAAATGCTTAAGCCATTTAGGAGGAAGAAAAGAGTTGTGGCAAAAGCTTGATTAGTCATCAGTTATCCTGCATTTTCAACCACAATCTAAGAAAAGACTGCACACACAAGCTAAACTACCATAGAGCCAACATTATGGTGAGTAATTTTTCTTTTGTATTAACAGCGATACTTGTCAAACTATTTTGTGCAGTTCTGATTAACGTGCTACTAAATTAAACAATGGACTTTTTATTTAGTATTATTCAGCTTTGAGTAAAAGGGTTTTTATTAAAAGCCATTTACAAATGAGGATGGCATTTAGAAATTCACCATAAAAAGACAATGCTCACAAGAAATTATATTAATTATTTTTAAATATTTCCTAAGTCATGTTTAACGGAGATTTTTACACATTTTTGAACAATAGTAATAACTAAACTCTTATAACTAAGTCATTTTAAGACAGTAAATAATATTTTACTAGATATTATTCAAGACACTTCTGTACAGCTTAAAGTGACATTTAAAGGCTTAACTAGGTTAATTAGGCAAGTTATTGTATAATGATGGTTTGTTCTGTAGACTATTGAAAAAAATATATAGCTTAAAGGGGCTAATAATTTTGACCTTAAAATGTTTTTTTTAAATTAACTGCTTTTATTCTAGCCTAAATAAAACATATACGACTTTCTCCAGAAGAAAAAATATTATCAGACATACTGTGAATTTATTTTGCTCTGTTAAACATCATTTGAGAACTATTTAAAAAATAAAAAAATAAATAAAAGGGGAGCTAATAATTCTGACTTCAACTGTATATGTAAGGAAAGTAGGCTTTCTCCAGAAGACAAATGCGCTTGCTTTGTAAAGATCACTTGGGAAATATAAAAAATGTATTATATTTTTATTGTGGTTTTTCCAGATGATATACAAACTTATAAATGTATATGAGTAATAATAGTCCTATCAGCAAAGAGATGACATCAAATATTTAACAACAACAAAAACAAGAGAACTGTAGAACTCCAAAATCAAACCTAAACATTTCTATGCCCTTCTAAGCACCATCTTTCCCATCTCCCACCCCTCCCTATTTCCTGGGGCTTTGAATAAGTATGTAAAAATGAATCAAGACACAGACAAATAAATAAGAAACCAATTGAAAAAAAAACAAATAAATAAGAAGATATAATCGATATATGGGTAAATATAAAAGATGAAATGTAAAGTGAATACTAAGAGTCTTTCTTTCTTCTTTTTGAAATTCTAGTCAGCAGGTCCTGAAATGTTAATATTCTCAATGACAGACAGTATGGGACTTCATGTTTTGTTAAAGTAGTTCAGTGATCCTTTAAAACAATGTCTCAGTTTCATAAGATAGATGCAATGCTGAACCTCTCTAATCCAGTGTTCTGATAATGGAGGGGACACATGTTTCCATTTGAGGAGAATTGCGCGCATGGCCAGCAAGATGGTAAAGGCAATGACGCAGCGTGTCGATGTTTGGTAGATAGACAGAATGCAGACAGAGGGTCAGGAGTGATAATTGTATTGAGGGCTTGAGAAAGAATTAAAAAAATATTAGACCAATAGTGTGTTAATTTTGAACAGGACCAAAACATATGAAGGTAATCGGCTGGTGACTGCTTACATCTGTTACAGGCATCGCTTCTGTCTGGAAATATTTAGAATGTTTGGCGTTAGTGAAATGGATCATATGAAGTACTTTACATTGTAATGGGGCGTGTCAGAATATTTAAAAATTTAATAATAATAATTTTGTCTTCAACTACAGTACTGGGCAAAAGTCTTTGGTTTTGTGTATATAGAGAGTTTCTGTTTGAGTTTAGAGTTATGTACTTGTGGAGCTGCGCATCGATGGTTTTGCTCTTCAGTGTTTGGACTTTCAGCAGTGAAAATGAAACCACACTGAACTGAATTAAACTGAACTTTGAAATTGAAACTGTCCAGTCCAGTTCAGTTTTCAGAGTTAATTTACTAGAACTTCTATGTGAAGCTGCTTTGACACAATCTACATTGTAAAAGCGCTATAGAAATAATGAATTGAATTGAATTATGTAGAGTTTTGTTTGATCTTCATTTCTGCCAGAGCTGTTGTCAATATTGCCTGAATTGATGGGATTGTGAATGCTGAAAAGTACAGACAAGTTTTAATTCATCATGGAATTCCTACTAGAAATCGCCCAATTTGTAATAGTTTTTTTTTTCAGCATGATAATGATCCCAAACACACTGCTAATGTAATGAATTGTGGAGAGAAAAAGAGCTAATGAAACAAAGACAGTCATGAAATGGCCTCCACAGAGTCCAGACCTGAATATTATGTACAGTAGGCAATATTATAGGCAGGTATGAGATTCACCTGGAGAGATAAAGAAAGGTAGAACATGTTAAATTTAAGGAAGAACTTAAGCACTTTTAGAAATGCTGAAAGATCAGACTCAACAAAAAAGTTCAAGCTGTTGCTTGATGCTAAAGGGGTCACGTTAAATACAGACTTTTGATGCTAGTCTTTGATTTTAAAAGTAATTTTGTTCTGAATGTTGCGTACATACAGTTAAGTCTATAATTATTGGGACATCGACACAATTCTAACATTTTTGGTTCTGTACATCAACACAATGGATTTGAAATGAAATGTACAAGATGTGCTTTAACTGCAGACTGTCAGCTTTAATTTGATGGTATTTACATCCAAATCAGGTGAAATCTGTAGAAATAAAACAGTTTGCATATGTGCCTCCCACTTGTTAAGGGTCCAAAAGTAATGGGACCGAATAGTAATCATAAATCAAACTTCACTTTTTAATACTTGGTTGCAAATCCTTTGCAGTCAATTACAGCCTGAAGTCTGTAACACATAGACATCACCAGACGTTGGGTTTCATTCCTGGTGGTGCTCTGCCAGGCCTCTACAGCAACGGTCTTCAGTACCTGCTTGTTTTTGGGACATTTTACCTTCAGTTTTGTCTTCAGCAAGTGAAATGCAAGCTCAATCAGATTCAGGTCAGGTAATTGACTTGGCCATTGCATAACATTCCACTTATTTCACTTCACAAACTCTTTGGCTGCTTTTGCAGTTTTCTTTGGGTCATTCTCCATCTGCACTGTGAAGCGCTGTTCAATAAGTTCTGAAGTAATTGGCTTAATATGAGCAAAAAATATTCCCTGAAACACTTCAGAATTCATCCTGCTGCTTTTGTCAGCAGTCACATCATCAATAAATACAAGAGAACCAGATCCATTGACAGCCATACAAGTCCACACCATGTCACTACTACCACCATACTTTACTGCTTAGGATACTGAGCAGTTCCTTTCCTTCTCCATACTCTTCTCCTCCCATCACTCTGGTACAAGTTGATCTTGATTTCATCTATAGGATGTTGTTCCAGCATTGTCCAGGCTTTTTTAGAACTCTAATCTGGCCTTCCTGTTTTTTGAGGCTCACCAATGGTTTACATCTTGTGGAGAACCCTCTGTATTCACTTTGGTGTTGTCTTCTCTTGATTGTTGACTCTGACACACATACACCTACCTCCTAAAGAGTGTTCTTGATCTGGCCAACTGTTGTGAAGGGTGATTTCTTCACCAGGTAAGGAATTCTTTGATCATCCACCACAGTTGTTTTCCGTGGTCTTCCGGGTCTTTTGGTGTTGCTGAGCTCACTGCTGAGTTCCTTCTTTTGGCCACATCTGATGTTTTTGCTCTCTCTCTGATGGGTTTGTTTGTTTTTTTCAGCCTAATGATGGCTTGCTTGACTAATAGTGACAGTTCTTTGGATCTCATCTTGAGTTGACAGCAACAGATTCCAAGCACACTTGAAATGAAATGGACCTTTTATTTGCTCATTGTAATTGAGATAATGAGGGAATAACACACACCTGGCCATGAAACACCAGAGAAGCCAAATGCCCCATTAATTTTGGTCCCTTAACAAGTTGGAAGCACATATGCAAACTGTTGTAATTCCTACACCGTCCACCTGATTTGGATATAAAAACCCTCAAATTAAAACTGACAGTCTGCAATTAAAGCACATTCATTTAATTGCATTGTCCATATCCATATTGTTGGTGTATAGAGCCAACAATGTTAGAATTGTGTCAATGTCTCAATATTTATGGACCTAACTGTATTTCCCATATTTTCTGTTTGCATATTAAAGGTATAATACACCCAGAAGTAATGACCCAGCACTTGCTCCATACCTTTTAGATGATTAGATTTGTACAAAAGTCTTAGCCTCCCAAAAGCTGGTGGTGGCTTAAGACTTTTGCACAGTATATAGTGGAAACATGCAAAAAGCTGGTCAGCGATTATAGAAAGCGTTTGACTGCTGTAATGGCCAATCAAGGCTTTTTTATTGATTATTGAGAAGGGTATGAATTATTTTGGACGTGTCACTTTTTGTGTGTGTACAGTATATATACAGTCTACTCTTTTGATTGCCTAATGCTCACAAGAACAACACTCTCATTTGCATTTGAGCAGAGTCTGTGTTGCAGCTTGCTTTAAATGGCTATACTAAGAATAAGTATGTGCCAACATTAATACTGACCCCAGATCAGCTCTGTGACGCTCAAGAGTGAAACCCTGGTTATACGCCTCTTCCTTATTAAAATAATAGAAGCGTTCATTTCCTTTGGCTGTATATGTGATTGTCACTAGTTTCAGAGCTACTGTACATCTGCACACACTTGCATACAGGCTAGGTGAGTTTGCAGGAAACTCTTGTATTAAATGACCGTGCTCTGTTTAGATTTTTCATACTGTTTGTTAATGCTTCAGTTTTTTATTCTCATGATTGTACTTGTGTTAATGCAGCAAATTAGAGCAGGCGACTTATTAGAAATATTGATTAATTTTTGTGTATTTTCTTTGTTGGATTGAGAGCCAGTCAGTTATGTGGCTGATAAGGATTTTAAAATGTTGATCTTATGGTTGTATTTTAAGATACAGTATAAGAATATGCAGTGTTTTTGTAGGCTTGTGAGTGTAAAGTGTGAAGGCGGGACGCTAGGTGTGAACTCCGCACAGCTTTTCACAGCTATTTGAACCAGCCAAAATGTTTTTGTCCATTGTCTACGTATAAATGTT
Organism: Danio tinwini; assembly: GCA_903798205.1. NCBI lineage: Eukaryota > Metazoa > Chordata > Actinopteri > Cypriniformes > Danionidae > Danio > Danio tinwini. The sequence continues at coordinate 32,727,656 of CAIGQZ010000427.1, forward strand.
TGCATATGTTGCATTTATTAAAATATTAACGTAAAAAACATTTTTATACTTGCTGAAGAAAACGTGAGCTGTGTTGAACTTTGTAAACTCAATATCACAGTGTTAGCAGGAGGATGTAGTGGATGGTTAAAGGTCAAGAACAGCTTACAGTGCAGTGCTAGTGTTTAAAAAAGGAGAACTTAAAGGGATAGTTCACCCAAAACTGAAAATTTTATCATCATTTACTCATTTTTCACTTGTCGCAAGCCTATGTGAGTTTCTTTTTTCTGTTGAACACAAAAGGAGTTTTTTTGAAAAGTGTTGGAAACCTGTTACCATAGACTTCCATTGTAATCTATGCATGTTAATGGTTACAGGTTTCTAACAATCTTCAAAATATCTTCCTTAGTGCTCAACAGAACTACTGTGGAACCGCTTGAGGGTGAGTAAATGATGACAGAACTTTCAGTTTTAAGTGAACTCCCTTTAAAGCTGCGTTTTTAATTGTATCATCATTTACTCTACCTTCGCTTGTCAAAAACCTATTTGAGTTTCTTTTTTTTCTGTTGAACACAAAAGGAGTTCTTTTGAAAAGTGTTGGACACCTGTAACCATTGACTTCCATTGTATTTGTTTCTTCTACTATGGATGTCAATGGTTACAGGTTTCTAACATTCTTCAAAATATTGTCTTTATTGGTCAACAGAACCACTGTGGTACCACTTGAGGATGATTAAGTGATCACAGAATTTTAAGTTTTGGGTGAACTGTCCCTTTAAGTATAGATGGATCTTTTTTTTATTCCAAAAAGGTTTTTAATTTTATCATCATTTACCCACCCTTCACTTGTCAAAAACCTATTTGAGTTTCTTTTTTCTGTTGAACACAAAAGACCTATTTTTGAAAAGTGTTGGAAACCTGTAACTATAAACTTCTATTGTATTTGTTTCTTCTACTATGGATGTCAATGGTTACAGGTTTTTAACATTCTTCAAAATATCTTCTTTTATCACAGAATTAAAATTTTTTGGGTGAACTGTCCCTTTAAATATAGACGGATCTTTTTTTTGTTGCAAAAAGGTTTTTAATTTTATCATCATTTACTCACCCTTCACTCATCAAAAACCTATTTGATATTCTTTTTTCTGTTAAACACAAAAGGAGTTCTTTTGAAAAGTGTTGGACACCTGTAACCATTGACTTCCATTGTATTTGTTTCTTCAACTATGGATGTCAATGGTTACAGGTTTCTAACATTCCTCAAAATATCTTTTTTAGTGGTCAACAGAAACACTGTGGACAGAAACACTGCTTAAGTATGAGTAAATGATGACAGAACTTTCGGTTTTGGGTGAACTGTCCCTTTAAAGATACATGGGTCTTTTTTATATTTCAAAAAGGTTTTCAATTTCATGATCATTTACTTATCCTTCACTTGTCAAACACCTATTTGAGTTGCTTTTTATGTTTAGCACAAAAGGAGTTCTTCTAAAAAGTGTTGGAAACTTGTAACCCTAGACTTCCATTTGTATTTGTTTCTCTTACCATGGAAGTCAATGGTTACAGGTTTCTAACGTTCTTCAAAATGCCTTCTTTAGTGCTCAAAAGAACCACTGTGGAACCACTTGAGGATGATCACAGAATTTTAAGTTTTGGGTGAACTGTCCCTTTAAAGATACATGGGTCTTTTTTTATTCCAAAAAGGTTTTTAACTAAATAAAATATATATAGAGTACTGTGCACATGCATGTCCTAAGCACTATACCAGCTTTGTTGGCCTAAGACTTTTGTACAATATATAATTAATCAGTCTCTATTAAAACAAACCGAAAATATTGGAAATATGTACAATTAGCGGCTCATTATCATGCTGAAAATGAAAACTATTACCATTAAGTATTATTATTAAATCCTTTCAAGGAATAGCTTAAGGGATTAAATTCTATCTGTACTTTTCAACATTCATAATTCCATCAATTCAGACAATATTGCCAACAACACTGATAGAAATGCAGCTCAACCCAGGACAAACAGCCTCTCTCCAACATTCTTTCACACGTCTTAAATAATTAAACCAAAATAATTCAAACTTTAACATAAACCATACGTCAACTGAAGATCTTTTATTCACTCTGTATAAATCTCAATTGTAAAAAAAAAATTGACCAAAAATTGACACTTATGACTGGTTTTGTGGTAAAGGGTCACATATATCCATTATACTATCAGTAAAATAACAGATTTAATGTTGGCCTAAAACTTTTGCACAGTACTGTATATGTAAAGATTAGTTTTCAGTATTATTATTTTATGTAAATTGTGTATTGACAATCTTTTTGGCTCGAGATTTTTCCCGGTCTCATTCACATCTATTGATTTTCAGACGTTAAACACAGGTTGTTGTGTTGCTTGATTTTGCAAATGGATATTTGCTTATTCAGGGTATCCGCAGGGTCTTAAAATGTCTTAAATCTCAAAAGCTAAATTTTAGGCCTTAAAAATTCTTAAATCTACTGAAATGTTGTGTTATAGGTCCTAAATCTTTTAACAGGTCTTAATTTTTTTTAAAACTTTCCTTACAGTAACATTTGCTTAAAGGTTCTACATTTATTTACTGCTAAGGATACTGACCTGACCTAAAAAAAATAATTATTAATGAAATATTGTATTATTAAATGTATTAAGTTTTTTAGCATTTTTTGATAGAAGTAAAAATCTTTTCTAACTGGGATATTCAAAAAATATCCTTAGCATTTAGCACAATATAAGTCTAAAATTTCATTCATAATGGTCTTAAAAATGTCTTAAAGTCTTAAATTTAACTTAGTGAAACCTGCGGAAACCGATATTATATTATTCTACTTTTAATGTAAAGTCACAAACACTTATTTGTAGAGTAAGTAGTTAGACCGTTTTCTGATGTTTATATTATTCCTAGTCATTTCTCCCATAGGCAACTGAATCGGGAGTTCTAAAACAGTCATGCACTTTGGCAGTGGCATACGGTCACATAAATGTAACTGAACATATTGTTGGTTTTGAGGCTGAATGCACCTACTTAGGTTTGTGGGATTTATTTGTCCTATTTTGTTGTCCGGTTAAATAGAGAAGTAATGACAGTTCTTCGCAACAAGCCACGTGTCATTCAGAGTGTAATCACGCAAATGTAGTGAGCTGCAAAGTTGTTTAGCACTTAGTGTTAGTATTATGAACAATTCGGTAACAATAAGTGGTAATGCAGTGTATGCAAACACCATAGTGTAGTTAGTAAGTAAACAAATGAATGTTTGTTAACACTTTAAAGTAAAGTTTAGTTTAATTACTCTAGCTGGCATGTTATTATTTTATTTTAAAGATAATGAAAATTGATGTCAGTTTGCTCTGCATTCATCTACATGCTGTACAACATTTATTAGATATAATCTATATTAAAGTGATAATACAAACAAAAATCATCATTTACTCATCCTCCACTTGTTTCAAAGCTGTTTTAATTTTCTTTTTTCTGTCGAGCACAAAATAAAATATTTAGAAGAATGTTGGAAAGCAGCAGTCGCTGACATCCATACTACGACTAAAAATACTATGGAAGTCATTGGCTGCTGCCTTCCTACAGTCAGAAAAGTTTAGAACCACTTGAGTGTGAGTAAATGGTGAAGACATTTTTCAGTTTTTTTTTTATTTTTATGAACAGTTTCTTTAAATATTAACTACATATTATAAAATAAATACGTACTATCATAATAAATTTAGGTGGCGCGGTGGCGCAGAAGGTACCACTGTCGCCTCACAGCAAGAAGGTCGCTGGTTTGAGCCCCGGCTGGTTCAGTTGCCATTTCTGTGTGGAGTTTGCATGTTCTTCCTGTGTGTTTCCTCCGGGTGCTCCTGTTTCCCCCACAAGTCCAAAGACATGCGCTATAGGTGAATTGGGTAAGCTAATTCTCCGTAGTGTATGTGTGTGAATGAGAGTGTATGGATTTTTTCAAGTGATGGGTTGCAGCCGGAAGGGCATCCGCTGCGTAAAACATATGCTGGATAAGTTGGCAGTTCATTCCGCTGTGGCAAACCCAGATTAATAAAGGGACTAAGCCGAAAAGAAAATGAATAATACATTTTGAATTATTAATGACACACATGCTTTGTTATTGTTAATGTTAACCGCAGCGCCTGAAAATAGTCTCAAGCTAGGTAACTACTGTAGACAACAGCGCTGCATAATATCATTGCAGTCATGGTACGGCAGTAACGTTCCGTGATAATTATGCCAGAATGAGAGTATAGTTCCTATCAGCCTAGAAAACAGCCACTTTTAATGTTCTTATGTTGTTAACAAACAACGTAAGTACAGAAGAGTCAAGCTTTAAATAGGAAAATTATCAGAACTATTTATTTTGAGTGATATGCTAATGGACTCATCCGTTTTAATGATATATGCTAAGCTAAGCAACAACAAAAAAGTGCTTCCACTTGAAATTGAGATCGGCTAAATGAATACAAAAATGGTAAATATCAACTGTTTAACTCTAGGGGAGCTCTAAAATGACCTATTTCCAAAAAAATGGACATTTCCCTAAAAAGGCACAGGTTTTACCTCTTTTTCAAGATGTAAGATAAGAATTGGGTGTCTCCAGAATGTGTCTGTAGTTTCAGCTCAAAATACCCATCAGATTATTTATTATATAATGTAGAATCTGCTAATTTTGGTGTCTGAGTTCAGTGTAGCTGTTATTGTAGCCTGTGGCTTTAAATCCAAATGAGCTGCTTTTCTCCACCCACCGCTCTGATGTGCGTGTCTGCTGCTCATCATGCGTCAGATAAACAGCAGTCAGTGATAGAGACAGACTCGGATGAAGCTGAATTAAGGTTCATTCATTCATTCATTTTCTTTTCGGCTTAGTCCCTTTACTAATATGGGGTCGCCACAGCAGAATGAACCGCCAACTTATCCAGCACATGTTTTATGCAGCGGATGCCCTTCCAGCTGCAACCCATCACTGGGAAACACCCATACACTCTCATTCACACACATACAGTATTGACAATTTTAGCTTACTCAATTGACCTGTACTGCATGTCTTTGGACATGTGGAGGAAACCGGAGCACCCGGAGGAAACCCACAGGAACACTGGAGAACATGCAAACTCCACACAGAAATGCCAACTGACCCAGTTGAGGCTTGAACCAGCGACCTTCTTGCTTCCAATAAACCGCTGTTTGTTTCCCTTCAAGCTCTGCTTCAGTTGCTTGACGCGGGTGCACGTGAAGCAGACGGTGAGCGCCAGCACACACATATTATGAACAACTCAACATGTAAAAGTGTTCCTCCATATGTTTTCATCAAAGTTCTTCACAATACTTATCCATCCACAGAGTTTGTAATGTAGTCAAATGTTTACAAATACAAGTTGCGGTTGTTTAGAGCTCATTTCTGGTTAATGATGTCAGAATTTACCGGTATTTTGGAATGGATGTGTGAACGGTCTTTTCCAGAACAATTCCGTAACGCCCTTGCCTGTGTGAACAGCTCTTTTTTGAATATACCGGTAAAGTCATTCCAGAACATTTCCGGATATTTACCGGTATCACTGTGTGTAAGGAGCTATTGCCTTATAATATGCATTTATTTTTACCTATTTATCTCAACGACTCCCATATGATTTGTTCAGCGATTCATTTGTTCCTAAACCCCTCCTTTGCGTGAGGCTAATATGCACTGATTGGTCCGAGGACCCAGTCTGTTGTGATTGGTCGACTGCATTCAGTGTGAGACAGAGGCTGTTTCTCAATTCCAAGAACGCAAAGAATGGACTTGCGTTCTTGTGGAGACCGATCTTGCCAGGTGTACTCGGAAGAACGAACTCAGGAGACCGCGAGAACAGAGAACGTGTCCTGTAAGAATTGAAATGTTGCGTTTTTCCTGATAGTCACGTGAACTTCATGCGTTTTTAATGAAAAATTATTTAAACATTACAGCATTCATACAACAATTTATTGTTTTTCCCCTTTTCAAAATATATACTATGCATAAAAACATTATAAATACTGTATACATTGCACAATATAAATAAAGCAGATTTAAATTCGAGTTTCAGCAAATAAACACCCCTAAATGTGTTTATTCCTTTATTAAGATGTCCATGGTACTGTTTATATTCACAGTTTCGTTTAGGGAAACTCCTGAGGCAAATAAGATATTTCCCTGAACTTTAATAATAAATCTAAATAAAATGCTGCGCTTCCCACCTCCAGTCGCAATGACTTCTGGGACTTCTAGAGCGAGATCGGTGCTCAAGTCTGCATTGGTGTGTCCTCGATATCAAGAACACATCCGGGAAGTTTCACGTGTCCTCTGTTCTTGCTGTCTTGAGTATTGGAACTGAAATTTGGCAGCTGTTGATGACGTTACACATGGACGCAAGGCTGCTGAATAACGCATATTGAGAAACAGCCAGAGAGAAACGGCCAGCACAGTTATGAAGTATTCAGAGTTCAGAGTATATGTGTGAGCCCAGTGCAGGAATGCATTAAAGCAATGCAGTTTAACACCAGCATATGCAATATTCTTAACCACAACCCCAGGTAATAACAACAACACACATTCAGTATTAATCCACACAGTGGTAAAGGGTGAACTATTTGAAAATTGACCAGGCCACACATGTGAGGAACAACTGATGGTGGCCATAGCTTTAAACAGCAGGAGATTGCGAGCACAAAACGAATTTAATTGGAAACGTGTCACGTTTTCAACATGGTTTTGGGCACAATATGTGAAATAGCCCATACAGATTTAACCTGAGAGATGCATTACAAGCACTGATCTATAACAGATATGTGATTACAAGCCGTGTGGAGCTTACACGATTAAATTTTTTAAGTCACATCACACAATTAAATACTTATTTGGCAAACTACAGAAAACGAGGCAACAATTTTAATCACACTTGACATTGTGTAGGAAGGAGAAACACTTACAGGATCAGGAGGACGAAGATACTGGTACTGACAAAGTCCCATACATTATTAGTCTTTGCTGCTCCTTTCTATGATAGCAAACGGACGGCAAATCTCACGCTGCAGGGTAGGTTATTGTATAAATCATCGGAAAAATGACAGGAACAAATGCAGCACACAGTTGGCTATACTGTGGTGTTGTTGTGAATATGAACTTTAACTCTTTATTCCCCACAGCCGCATGTCTGGCCATCTCTCAGTGATAGTAATCTTCCCGTCATGATCAATCCCATGATCCCTCGCACTCTGCTAGTGTCGGAAGGGAAAGGCACATTCACGTTTTACCATATCCGGCACTTTATATTTGGTGATGTCCCATACACCGACAGGTCTGAACAAAGGACGAATCATTCATTTGTCTCTGAGTCGACTCAATAGAATCAATAGTTTTAAACATGGTGCACTTTCAGATTTAAACCTTAGGCGGATGTTTCCATTCACTTAGAGCTGTGTTACACGCTGCATGGAAGGTAATTTTCAAAAACCCATAATAGGGGCTCTTTAACTTATTTCCTTCATGTTGTTCGAACACAAATCAATTTTGTGGAACCCAGCATTTTTTACAATGTAATATGGAAGTCAATGCTACCGATTTCCAACATTCTTCATAGTACCTTATTTTGTACAGAAGAAAGAAACTCAAACAGGTTTGATTATTGAGCAAATTTTAACACATTAACAAATTCAAATTAGCGTGAACTATCCCTTTAACCCACCACAAACAGACATAACAAACATTAACTAATGTCTATTTTTGTGAAGCTTTACCAATGTTTCTTTTATATTTGACTCTTTCAGGCCTCTTTCTCAAATGTTCAAGCCCTGATGTCGCACTTTAACTCTCTGCCGGCTCGACATGATCCGACCAACCATCTTGATCAAAAATCAGAGCTGATCCAGAAAATGTCCAAACTCAAACCTGTGGACATGAATAAACCCCCAGGCACCAGGCCTTCTCCAAAACCCCTCATAGTCAAACCCAACTTTACAGTCAACTCTATAGAGACCAGATTAAAAGCCATTGATGCCGCAGGATTGAAGCCACCCAATAAAGGACAACAGGAGTACGCTTTTTTAAAACCACCCAACACTGGAGCCACACCGCCTGTTATGCCCAAAATTAATCTCCAAAAACACAGTCCTGCAGCTAAAGAAACCACTTCAGCGGATTTATCAGTACAGAAAAAAAAGACTCTTCCCAGTGTGTTTGCTTTAGGAAAGTGTCCTGCTAAACCAGCCAGACCTTCTCTTGTTGACCTCAGCAAATATGGAGGAAACGGTAAGATGTGATCAAACTATTCAGTCACACTTTACAATAAGGTTTCACTACACTGTAAAAAGCAATGCACAGCTAGTGTTTTTCAGCCAATGATGAACTTCCGGTTAAAGCTTAACGTGACTATTTTCAATTTCATTAGGTTCCTTTTACAGCATCGATTTTGCTATGTCATTAAAATATAATCAGTTAAGTAGACTTAAGCATCCATTTGGTTGTTAAAGCTTAAAAAGAGACGAAAGACATCGTCATTAGCAGCAGGCTAGCTCAGAAAATAAAATACTGGGGTAAAATTAATTACCATATGTAAAAAACATGGCCTGAAAAAATATAATTTAATGCAGTGTTCTTGTTTGGTCTGATATCCACTTTATATCATATCTCAGCCTGGCAGTGAAGATCGCTGTTTTTTTTATGGAAATCAGTTCTTAAACACAGCGATTTTGTATGGGATGACAATTAACCAGAAGCCCTGTGGCCAGCTAACTAAAATTAAAAGTCTGTGTGTATATACCCCATTAGTTGACTTTATAAAAAATTTGTAAACTTTCTCTTGACATGATTAAGTAAATAAACTGTGCATAATTATAAAAAATAGGTTCAGTGAATTTTAAGTTACAACAGAAATGCTTAAAGGTCCCGTGAAGTGATTTGAAATGTGCATTTTTTTTATTCAATGTTTGATGTAATCTCAACTGAAACATGAAGACGGGGTGGGACAGAGTAGCTCCTCCCCTTAAAAAAAAGAAAGAAAAAAAAGGCCAATAGCGTTTTGTTTTATCATCACTCTACCGGTTGAGCTCAAGCGCATCAAATGAAAAGAAAATTAAACACTTCTTGAAGGGGGCGGGGGATTGTCAGATACTTAAAAGCATTTGATTGGTCAAGATTTGAGAAAATGAAGAATGAGGTGACGTGGAAAAAAAAAGGTTGATCCACTTACGCTCCATTCACATGGGGTGTCAGCATCAACATTTCCCATTCACATTGTATGGGGGATGTCAAGCATTGCTGAGCTGAACTTGTCGGCACTGTTTCAGTGACGTTGCTCGCTGCAGAAGTTCTCAACTTTTTAAACGAAAGCGTTAGCCAATCAGATCGCTTTATGCAAATTTCCAGCTCAGTATCCGATTTCAGATTTAATTCATTGGCTGATGCTGTTGTGTTGATAGCATCTGCCCCAACTTCAGACACGCCCTCTGTCAAGCGTTGACGCTGAAACCCTGTATGAATCAGGCATGACGTCCCATTCACATGGGGCGTCAGCATTATCTATTCCTATTCACTTTGAATGGGTGACGTCAAGCGTTACAGAACTTAATTGTGGATCCGTCGGTGACGCTTCAGCAGCGCTGCTCTGCTGTTGAATTTATCAACTTTTCAAGCGCCAACAGAAGCATCAGCCAATCAGATTACTTTATGCAAATACCCCAGCTCAGACAGTAGCCGATTACGGACTAATTTCATTGGCTGACGCTGCTATGACGATCACGTCAGCCCCAACATCAGACACGCTCTCCGCCAAGCGTTGACACTGAAGCCCCATGTGAATTGGGCATTAAGGCTGATTTATACTTCTGCGTCAAGCGCATATGTATGATCCAGCACAGTCTTTGCGTGGTCGCATAGCACTTGCCATGACTGGTGCAGACGCTGATGCGCACTTCTCAAAAAATGTAACTATACAGCGCAACGACGCGAATTGCAAGCTCTGTGGTTAGTTGGCTTGGTAGTGGTGGCAAGCATGGACGGTGCTAAGAAGAAACTTAACAGAGAGAAACATAAAAGGTGCGTTTGACTTCATGCTAGACTTCAGGTTAGAAATGTTGTCCGGATTGACGCTGCGCTGACGCCACGTGACTGTCAGATGTGGCATCAAAGTACAGCGACAGCGCTCCGAGATCAGATGACTGATTCAGCCAGTGCAGCATCTGAAGAACGACTGCTGCAGCTTTGATGACGACACCTATATTACACGATTGGCCAAGTTCACCGCATGATAACAACCACGTGTTTCGCGTTTATTATTGGACAAATTCCGTCTCTCATATTTCAAAACAAACAATTAACTATTATAGTTATGTATAGAGATGTAATACCATCTCTATCTTGTACACATCATGCTTATTAAAAGACTGCTAATATTTTACTGCAGTATCATCTTTTCTTAAATAATTTGTACACAGGTTTATTCTGCCTTTTTTATACAGACTACTGTATTCAGCTACATAAGCTACATATTACCTTAAATGAGTCTTACGGACTTGTAATAAAATAATTATCATCATTGATCCTGACAATTTCTTAACAAGTTTAAAAAATATTTTATTAAATTAAAAATGTATGAATCTAAAATATTTATTTCCTGTCAAGCCATTTATGCAGACATTTTAAAAGTGTCATTGATGTACCTGCTCTTTCTGTGAAATTTCTACTTAAAGTGTAGCACGTTTATTTTGGTCATTTTGTTCAATCTTTTTGGATTAAAGTGCTTTTTTAAAAATGCTTTCATTATTTAAAATAATCATATTCGTGGGTATTTATTTCCTTTTTATGTGCCCTCTCGTTTTCCCTTTATTTTTCCTGCATTTGTTATGTAGGCTACTTAAATTTAATTCATAACTCCTTTAGTGTTTAAAAATGAACTATAGTTTGTAGAGACTGTATTCTGATTTATTTGTACTGTAAATCTTTTGTTGTTATTTCAATTAATAAAGAAATAAATGATCATGCCACGTGATCGGTCATCATGACTGCAGCAACTTTGAGCCCCCGATATGGCCGGCTTGACGGCTTCGTTTTCAACTCCGCCCCCGCCTGCACTCGGCTAATCTCATTGATCATCGGCTGCAGCCATGCTTCATGTCGAACGCACCTAATAACAGTAGGCAGTAGGCCAGCTAGTGCTTAGAAGTGTTATTGCAGAGCACGCAGAAGTATAAATGCACGACTACTCGCAAGGCAGACGCCGTGGGTCATGCCGATCATTCGACGCCGAAGTATAAATCAGCCTTTAAGCGGAAGTGACAAACTGCGAGTTTTACACATTCATATTAGTTTTATATCTTCTAAACGCAAATTTTGTCATTGTTTTGTACCACACTAGCTCATAGATATCCTTGAAGACCAACATACTAAAAAGCATTTTATTTAGTTTAAACATAAATTTTTGGTGTTTTGTTCTGTTTTGAGTTTGTTTTGTTCTTCAATTTGAATGTCAACGTCATAAAAGTGTGAAAAATGAAAACGGCAGTAAGAACGGAAGTGGGTCACACACAATTTATTGACCACTCCATGTATTGCTGGATGATAGATTTGATTATTGGATTATTGGACAACGAATTTCGTTTTATATAATTTTTATCTTAATTTTTGCTGCATTTTTTGCTACATAATTTTTGTTGGAAAATGATGTTTAATAAACAAGAGAATCGAATAAAAGCAAATGGAGTGAAGTGTGTTCAAAAACAAAGCCCGCAGCTAAACTCTAGGCCAGAACACAATGTAAAGATGGGATTTAACTACAGCGGTTCAGACAGACTCAGACTCAACTTTATATATACATATATATTACCACACAACATACAATACATCATTTTGAAGTGCATCTCCCTCCCCTCTGGCCTCATTTAATGACCTAATGGCCACCATTATAAAATAATTTCTATAGGTTCATCTGGAGTTGTAGAAGACCTGAATAAAGTTCAAGACACTGCAGCTGAGAAAAGAAAACGGTGGGAGAGCCCTTCCATGTCTTTAGGATAGTTTTTTTGCTGCACAACTAAAACCTTTATTATGTTGGTGTATACAAAGCTATAAGTCTAAGTGGAAAACACTAGAAACTACACAGATGGATACACCTTTACAATCATTACTTGGTAATAAAGATCAAGCAGAAAATATTACAGTAGATTGAATACTTGGACCGTGTTTTCATTGAAGTTATGGTTTAGTATACTGAAGAAATTACAATTAGAAAAACAGAATAGGATATTAAGTATAGTTAGCATTATTAAGGATAGCATTCAACCCAGACTTTCAACCGTGTACACTAGACAGGAGATTTAACCAGTGGGTTTGGAGAGGAACCACATCATTCAGTTCAGTGACCTCTAATGGACATTTCATGAGTTATCAGACCTTATCAGATACATTTGGCCTAGACAAGCAGGACTTTTACAGATACTTGCAAGTCAGAGATTACTTTAATAAAAAAAATAAAATAAAATTAAGGATGATTATAATTTGATCACAGTATTTTTGGATGCATACACAAAAGAAGAAAACAAAAAAAACTGGTTTCTAAATTATATGAATGCATACAAAACAGTAAGACTCATTCATCAAATTACATAAAAGAAAAATGGAAGAAAGAGTCAAACCAACAAATAACAGAGGAAGACTGGACAGATATGTGTGTCGCACATGCAAAAACCACAAACTCAAGGCTTGGAGAGAGTTTGGATAGAAAAATCTGATGAGGTTCTTCATAACTCTCTGCATTGCGTACAGGTGTTGAAAGTTTGGGCTCTTGTTGGAGACAATGTGGAACCTCAATGGCAAACCATTTTCACGTTTTTTGGGCTTGCCCAAAAATACAGACCTTCTGGTATGAAATAGCGACTGAAATAAAAAAGATAACTGGAGAAGAATTTGACTACTTATTTATTACATTATACCTTGGGAAAATACCAGAAATTGTTCCAACTATTGACAAATATTAATTCAAATCCCTTTGGTAAGTAGCAGAAAAGCCATAACTCGAAAATGGTTTCAGTCTGATCCTCCATAGAGAGACTGACTTTTAACCTAAGATTTGATTCAAAAAAGTGTAACAAGTGCTGGCAAAAATTGTCTGAATATGTCATGGTAAACAATTTGTGATAATGTATGTTAAATGTATTATGACTTGATTTTGAAACCCTTATGACAACCACTTTTTTCTTTCTATTTTTTCCTCTCCTGTCTTTTTTTCCTCTCTCTTTTTTCTCAAAAAAAAAAAAAAATAATTTCTAGTTCTATTTGTCCTGCAAATAGGAACTCTAAAACGACATCCAGATGGCAGCAGCTGAAGCATAGGGTACAATGGTTCGAACTGTAGTTTTGCCGAATTACTAAAAAGTTATCAGTATGATGGTGAAAACTGTACTTTTCTAGTCAAACCATCCTTCTGTAATCTTATACCAAAAACAGAAATAAGGGCAGCATTAATAGCTAAAAATGTGGGAGAGCATTGCTATTATGTGATGTATTGTATTGCAATATGGGGCAAATAATTGTTGATGATAAATCAAAAGTAATTCACAGAATACTTAATGAAATGATTTAATGACAATAATTCTTTAGTGTTAAAACTGAATTAGTTACAAAATAACTGTATAAAATGATAAAACATGAAATGATAAAAACATATGATAATAATTGTAGCCAGCTTAAATGTAAAATAAAGTTAGAGATAGAGAGAAAGAGTCAGGGAGGGAGACAGAGAGACAAAGAACAGAGAGTAAGCTCTAAAGAGAGCCTGATAGCAATAGAGCCCGATAAGATAGACTCAGAAAAGATCAGAGCAAGGAAAAAAAAGAGGTTTACCGACTTTTATGTATCTTTCTTGACCATGTGACCAAAGTCCAAATACTGAGACATACAAACTGACCAATCAACATGTGACCACAGCATAAAACCCCCAAAGTCCTTACACATGTTAGCCAGTCCCTGATCTTATCAGTTTCTGCCTTTGGAGTCTGTATAGACCTACTTAGTGAAAAAATCCATGTTTTGCCATATAAACAAATGCATATTATAATTTACATTCCTACAACAATATATAAAAATATACAAGCAAAATCACATTTACATTTAGTCATTCAGCAGATGCTTTTATCCAAAGCGGCTTACAATTGAGGAGGCATTCAGTGATTCAACAACAAGAGGCAATACAGAATGCTATCATTGCTAATTATACAAAAGAACTGATAGTTGTCATGATCACCAGCGATATAAAACACCATAGATCGCTGGAATACATTCAGAAACACATAGGACTACAAATCTGCCATTTATGGACTACATATCCAGTCATGCACCACACACACACACACACAACCGGTTCCAAATCCTGTCTGATTGCAAACTCACAGCTGAAGCCACTCATGAACTGATTACATAAACTATAAAGTCAGCACACAAACACACAATATTGCTGAGTCTTGTTTACTGTAGTGACATTACAACGCGTTTTCTTTGTCTTGGTTTGCCTGGTTTTGATCTTTGCCTCGTCTGTCTGTTCATCCTGCATTGCTGCCTGCCTTGTGACCATCTGCCTGCTATTACGATTATGACTTTGGATTGCCCATACACATCTGTTTGTTCCTGTATTGACCACTGCTTACCTGATAAACCAATAAATCTGCATTTGAATCCGCACCCTGTTATCAGTAGCTATGTTTCCATCCACCTATTTTTATGCACATTTTAAAAAAACATGCGCATAACTGAGTAGAATAAACTTTTTATTCAGTAAGAAAAGATGCGCATAAACCACGATGGAAACACTTTTACCGCACAAATTCCAGTGTGCGCATTAAAAATTAAAAATTCATGTGTTATAAAAGATCATATTGTTATAAGAGATCATGTGATAATAAAAATGTGTGTAAATGAACAAACCAGCAGGCTGAGCACATCTGAAACCATCTGAAATGTTGTTTTGGTCATTCTAAAACGCCTTACCCTTTCAGTATTAGTGTTATTATATTATTAATGACATCCAGAATCAAGAGCGTCTGTGCTCCGCGTCTGACACCTTCAAACGCCACCCCGCATTCACTGGGTGTCAGGATTCCCTTCTGAGGCGCAAGTCATTTATTAGATAAAGAAAAGATTGACGCAGCTTCTCTTATGGCAGCAATTTCAGTTTTTACTCTTGATATTTGGCGCCAGTTATTTGTTTGCTTCGACTCGTTGGATGGAAACGCTGCTTTATTCGCACGTCTTTAATTCGATAATCCAGTTTTGCGCATAAAGTTGCATGGCAACATAGCTAGTGTCACATCCCAGGTTACAATAGTGCTCAGAGAATTGTGAATTGAAAAGTGTTTCTACAGGTGGTTTGTCAAGCCCACTCACCTGTGTAAAGCACACTTCATAAATGCACAATGTTTATTTTATTAACATCTTGAATTTCCCTACATTTTTGGGGGTATTTGTTTATTTGTTTGCTTTGTATTATGTCTTTATTTTCTTTTCCATTTGTTTATAGCCTGTTTTAACACATTTTAATCTGTTTTTACTTATTATTTGTTTTTTATTTTCTTATACTTGTCTTTTTATTCCTAAAAGCACTTTGAATTGCCACTGTGTATGAAATGTGCTATACTAATAAAATATTAATGCTTGCTTGTTTGTTTTAACCAGCTGGTAAAAGTATTTATCGCTGGTCAAATTTGTCAAGCCTGGCAGAATTTTTTTTTTTTTGTCACTGCCTAAACATTACAAAAACCTATTTCTATAAATTGAGCACTGTAACTTATGTTAAATACCTGTCTAAATATGTGATTCCACTTCACAGTAAAATTGTACAGTTCAGTTTGTACAGTTTTTCTCATATGTTCTGTTTCTGACAGTGTCCAATTCCAACAATCCAGCCTTTTCCGTTCTCCCTCCACCTCCACCTGGTCATCCGTCAATCACATCGGTGACTCCACCCCCTCCAGCAGACTTCTCATTTCTCCCTCCTCCTCCAATGTGAGTCAGATTATGAGATGTAACTGCATCAATGACTATTCTAGAGACGCATTAAACGTCATAATTTAATACAAATGTATGTTTTATATGTATATATAACTGTATATATTATATTATATTATATTATATTATAATATATTATTATCTATATTCTAAAGAATGCTAAAACATCATCTAGGAACGATAAAATACGCCTTATACAGTTCAAGATTATACATCGTTTTTACTGGACTCCTTTCAGACTTTTTAAGCTCGGGTTAACAGTCACATCTTGTTGCTGGAGATGCAAGATCGAGAACGCTGATTTACTTCATGCTCTACGGTCTTGTACAAAAATTTTGGATTTCTGGAAAAGAGTTAATGAGCACATTTGCTTAGTTTTAGATTTTTTCAGATTTCACCATGTCCTAAACTGTTTAGGTGGTTGGACCGACAACGAAATAAAAGATAACCGGTCCAAACCAGTTTACTGATTGGCAGACAAATAATTCTTAGGAGCTGAAAATCAGAAGATGCCCGTTTCATTCAAGAATGGGCAGTAGAACTTGTTAGAGTGGCCACATTTGAAAAAATGTCATATAAGCAAATGGACAAGCTAAATCTATAATATAAAAAATGGTCCAAGTACTTAACCTGGAACAGTAATAAATGTGTGAGAAATATATTGATTGTGACGGTGTAATGTGATATGTTATTGACTGAACTTACTTATTATTATTATTTATTTTTTCATTATATAAAGATGGAGGCTTTAACTGTATTCAAGGATAGCCAAGATGGGACCTTAAAGTCATAGCTAGGGATTGGGTTGGGATTGTTATTAGGGTAAAATGCTGATTCTTTATAGAGTTGTATTCTTTTTTTTTTCATCAAATTTTTCTTTTATTATGTATTTTTTGAACACATAAAAACAAGCCGTAGACAATCACCATATAGCAAAGTGCATAGATATACATCTAATAACCAATATACAGGTTGTTAAGTAATAGTATTAACTATAGTGCCAACAATAGCAACAATAGTGACAATAAAAATGAAAAGTGGAAATGACAAAGACAAATTAAAATAATAAAATATTGAAAAATATATATATACATACACACATAAATACATATACATGAAACAAATTCCAAATCGATAAAGGCCATAAACCAAATATGTATTTAAGGTTAAGGGAAAAATTAAGCCAGTAAAAGATAAATAAATAAAAGAATGGTAATAGACAAATAGAGATAGGTATTCAAAGCCGTGCTGAAAGAGGTCTAGGCCAATGAAGAAAAGTTATTAGAAGACCAAACAGGGAACCTTAAATTACTATAAAGAAAAAAATAATAATAATAATGAATAAAATGGGGGTGACGCAGTGGCGCAGTAGGTAGTGCTGTCGCCTCACAGCAAGAACGTAGATGGGTCGCAGGTTCGAACTTCGGCTGGGCTGGGTCAGTTGGCGTTTCTGTGTGGAGTTTGCATGTTCTCCCTGCGTTCGCGTGGGTTTCCTCCGGGTGCTCTGGTTTCCCCCACAGTCCAAAGACATGCAGTACAGGTGAATTGGGTAGGCTAAATTGTCCGTAGTGTATGAGTGTGTGGATGTTTCCCAAAGCTGGCTTGCAGCTGGAAGGGCATCCGCTGCGTAAAATTGTGCTGGATAAGTTGGCGGTTCATTCCACTGTGGCGACCCCAGATTAATAAAGGGACTAAGCCGACAAGAAAATGAATAAATATAAAAAAAGAAAAGGGAAAAATAAATTAGTTAATTAAAAATTATAATAAAAAAAATAAATAAAAAAATAAATAAATTATGGGGCCTGGAACCAGAAGTTTCTGCTTTTTGATGTCTCCTTGATTCAAAGTAGTAAACCTTTAAGTTTGTCCAAGGTTTGAGCCCAAAGTCTGATAGTGTTTTCTCTTGCACCATGGATGCAAGCAATGGACATTTCCAGATACACAACATCAATAAAAGTAAGAATCCTATGATGATGATTAAGAGAATGTGGAGGCTTTCATCTTGTCGCAACAAATTTGTTGGCTGCTGTCAAGCCAGCTAAAAACACTCGCTTTTGAATTTTGTTAAGTTGGAGATCAGAAAAATCATTTAAAAAGAAAATAGAGGAAGTGAAAGGGACTGAAACGTTTAGTATTAAACACAATTTTTGTTTAACCATATTCCAAAAATAACCAAGCCCAGGACAGTCCCAAATCATGTGAAAGAATGTATCAGTTTCGCCTGTATGACATAGAGTTGTATTCTGTATTCCATTCCATTACACCAGTTTTACGCTCTTTGCACTGGCTGCCTGTGCACTATAGAGTCACTTTTAAAATGCTTCTCTTGGTTTTTAAATCTTTAAATGGCCTGGCACCTTCTTATTTGTCAGACATGTTAATTGAGCATCAGCCTGGTCGGTCTCTTCGGTCATCTAACCAGAGACTGTTATGCATCCCTAAGTCAGGGCTGAAATGCAGAGGTGACCGTGCCTTCGCAGTAGCTGGTCCTAGGTTGTGGAATGCTCTGCCCCTCTGTATTAGATCTGTTTCATCCCTGTCTGTTTTTAAAGCTAGGTTGAAAACGTACCTCTTTGATTTGGCATTTTATCAGTGAGAATTGTCTGTTTTAGCTCTAATTTTATATATATAATTGTTTTTCTCTGTTTTGATTTGTACTGTGCAGCACACCTCTGGTTGTGTTAAATAGTGCTATATAAATAAAATTGACATTGACATTCTGAAATCTGTCTGACACTCAATACAAATTGTTATTCACTTTATTATTATCTGTTATTTGCTAATTAGTTCATTAATTAATAATTTATTTATCAACATGACACTATTACAGGGGATTAATACTGATGTATACAATAACAATGTAACTTATTCATTGCATAGTATGCCACTACAATAATAATGAACTATACAGTAAAAATGTTTCTACTTTTTGTGTGGAAATGCATTTAAATTAAGACTAAGATGTTTTAATTGTGTAAAGGTTAATTGTGACAATGAAAAGCTGTGTTTCTTCTGTTGTGGACAGGGATCAGGAGGACTTTTATGATGATGCAGGCGTCGTGGACCAAACACAAACGTCACTAGGTCTGTTATTTAACTTGGTTTCAAATTAAGTGCAGTGGCTGACAAAAAGTTTGTCTGTCTAATCTCTGAATGTCAGGCGACACGGTGGCTCAGTGGTTAGCACTGTTGCCTCACAGCAAGAAGGTCACTGGCTCAAGTCCTGGCTGGGTCAGTTGGTATTTTTGTTTGGTGTCTGCATGTTCTCCCACGTGTTGGTGTGGGTTTCCTCCGGGTGCTCCGGTTTCCCCCATAGTCCAAAGACATGCGCTGTACATGAATTGGATGAACTAAATTGGCCGTAGTGTATAAGTGTGAATCAGAGTGTATGGATGTTTCCCAGTACTGGGTTGCAGCTGGAAGGGTATCCACTGTGTAAAACATATGCTGAATAAGTTGGCGGTTCATTCCCCTGTGGCGACCCCTGATGAATAAAGTGACTAAGCCAAAAGAAAATGAATGAATAAATGCTTCTCTGAATATCATTGCATAAGATTTAAAACTAGTGGTCTAATTTTAAATAATACGCATGTGCAAGCATCACATGCATTTCTTTCTGATGACATTTCACAGTAAAAATGTAAAATTCAGTGTTTTTTTTTTTCTCACGTTTTGTTTCTGTCAGTGTCCAATACCAAAAACCAAGCACAAGCGTTTTCCTTCCTCCCGCCACCTCCACCTGGTCATCCGTCAATCACATCTGTGACTCCGCCCCCTCCAGCAGACTTCTCATTTCTCCCTCCTCCTCCAACGTGAGTCTGATTATGAGATGTAACAGCATCAATGACTATTCTTTACACACACACGCTTAACACACACACACACACACACACGCCACTTTATTAGGTACACTGTACTAGTACCAGGTTGTACTCCCTTTGCCTTCATATTTGCCTTAATCCTTCATGGCACAGATTCAACAAGGTACTGGAAATATTTTTCTGAGGTTTTAGTACCCATCAGAAGATGGGTACACTGTGGTCATAAAGGGATGGACACAGTCATCAACAATATTCAGTAGACTGTGGCGTTGACACGATGCTCAATTGGTACTATTGGGCCAAAAGTGTGCCAAGAAAATATCCCCCACATCATTACACCACCAGCCTAAACCACTGATATAAGGCAGGATGGATCATGCTTTCATGTTGATGGCAAATTCTGACCCTACCATCCGAATGTTGCAGCAGAAATCAAGACTCATCAGACCAGGCAACATTTTTCAGTCTTCTATTGTCTAATTTTGGTGAGCCTGTGTGAATTGTAGCCTCAGTTTCCTGTTCTTAGCTAACAGGAATGGCACCCGGTGTGGTCTTCTGCTGCTGTAGCCCATCCACCTCAAGGTTGGACATGTTGTGCATTCAGAGATGCTCTCCTGCAGACCTCGCTTGTATCGTGTGGTTTTTTGAGTTACTGTTGCCTTTCTATCAGCTGTAACCAGTCTGGCCATTCTCCTCTGACCTCTGGCATCAACAAGACATTTGCACCCAGAGAACTGCCGCTCACTGGATATTTTCTCTTTTTCAGACCATTCTCTGTAAACTCTAGAGATGGTTGTGCATGAAAATCCCAGTAGATCAGCAGTTTCTGAAATACTCAGATCAGCACGTCTGGCACCAATAACCATGCCACAGTCAAAGTCACTTAAATCACGTTTCTTCCCTATTCTGATGCTCTGTTTGAGCTACAGCAGATCATCTTGACTATGTCTACATGCCTAAATGCATTGAGTTGCTGTAATGTGATTGGCTGATTAGAAATTTGCATTAATGAGCAGTTGGACAGGTGAACTAATAAAGTGGCCGGTGGATATATTTATTGGTCTTGTACAGGCAATTTTTGATGATAAATACTTGGTCTCCTCTGTTGTGTACAGGGATCAGGAGGACTTTTATGATGACACAGGTGTCATGGACCAAACACAAGGTCTGTTATTTACCTTAGTTTCTAATTAATATTAAAGGGACATTTCACCCAAAATGAACATTTGAATGGTAATACAATAGTTGAATGGTTATTTAATTGGTTATAAACCTTTATGAGTTTCTTTCTTCTGTTGAACATTAAAGAAGTGAGCTAAAAACTAACCACTGACTTCCATACACTAACTGACAAAAGTCTTGTTGCCTATCCAAGTTTTAGGAACACAAATAATAATTTGACTTCTAGTTGATCATTTGGTATCAGAAGTGGCTTATATGAAAGGCAAAGGCCTCTAGATTACGCTTAATAGACCAAAATAAAACATGATCATGCCTTGATTTTGAATCATTTAATTAGGACTGTAAGGTCTGACTTTGCTTAGACAAAAATCTTGTCATTTAACAGAAATAATGTATAGTATAGAATATAAAGTCATGGTGCAGTGGAAACAGAGTTAATATTGTGAATGACTCCCATGAGCTTGGAGGACTGCATCCACACATCTCTGCAATGACTCAAATATTAATAAAGTCATCTGGAATGGCAAAGAAAGTGTTTCTGCAGGACTCCCAGAGTTCATCAAGAGTCTTTGGATTCATCTTCAATGCCTCCTCCTTCATCTTACCCCAGACATGCTCAATACTGTTCATGTCTGGTGACTGGGCTGGCTAATCCTGGAGCACCTTGACCTTCTTTGCTTTCAGGAACTTTAATGTGGAGGCTGAAGTATGAGAAGGAGCGCTATCCTGCTGGAGAATTTGCCCTCTCCTGTGGTTTGTAATGTAATGGGCAGCAGAAATGTCTCAGAATCAGAATCAGTTTAGTGTGATTCACACACAAGGAATTTGTTTTGGCAACAGAAGCTTCCAGTGTACATAAAGTGACGAGTGACAACACAATTAAATATAAGAAAAGAAAAAAGGCGATAAACAATAAACAGAGATGCAGTCAGTCAAAAAGATCTGGATGTTGAATTGTATGTACAGATATGTTGTGAATATACAGGTTATAAGGTGCTGTGTACCAATGCGAATGGAGAAAGTATTGCATTGTATATTGTTATAAGGTGCTGTGTACAAGTGCGTATGAGAAAGTATTGCACGTTTATTGCACAGTAGGGGAATATTTAACTGTTCATGAGGTAGATGGCCTGAGGAAAGAAACTTTTCCTGTGTCTGGCTGTTTTTGTGCTTGGTGCTTTGTAGCACCAACCAGATGGTAACAGTTGGCTGTTGATGATGTTACAACTGGGATTGACGACAAGACTTTTGTCAGGTAGTATTTGTTTTTCCTACTGTGGAAGTCAATGGTGACAGGTTTTCAGCATTCTTTAAAATATCTTCTTTTGTGTTCAACAAAAGAAACTCATAATGGTTTAAAACAAGTAATAGATGAGTAAATGATAATTCATTTCTGTCACGTTAAGTGCAGTGACTCCAAAAAAGTGTGCCTGTTTAATCTCTGAATGCCTTTGCACCAGATTCAAAACAAATGGTCTAACTTTGCAGAATGAGCACATGCAAGCATCACATGCAAACATATTTAGACTTAAATAAAATGTGTGACTTGTCTCTTCCTTTTTTGTTGTTGCTGGTGACTTCTTTGCAAAAAAAAAAGTATTAATGAAATATTTTTTTCTTTTAGGAACAAGCAGCAATAATCCTGAGGTAAAGATGAATTCTACATTGTTTTTGCAAAGGTGACATCTTTTGAAAAGCAAAACAGTAAAAATAGCATACAAAATGAATCGAAGGACTAACAGTACAGCTTGATTGATTAAAACAGAATTATGAAGTGATAACAGAAAGTTCAAGAAGAGTACAGTAGCTCTTATAATGCTGCTGTTTTTGTTTGTTGTTTAGGAGGAGGAGGAAGAGATGTACGAAGATCTTGAACACAGCTGGTGAGAGCTCTTATTTAAAGACGCTAAACAGTGTGTGCGGTATTTATTGTGTGTTATAATTGCATAATTGTTGTTTAACAGTGCGTGAGCTGACAAAAACATGTCAAGACATTGAAAGCATCGACGTATGATGAAGCCTATTAGAATGAGCGTATAATTCCAGTTATGGAAGCAAAAAATATCCCTGTATGAGTTTCTGTTTTTTATATTTATGATAATATAACACTAACAAGTGTGCAGTTTTTTGTTTGCAAGTATGATATTGACTTTCTACAATAATACTACAAAGAAGATGATAGTATTAAGTGAAAAACAGTATCAACATCCTAGTATTAGTAAGCTATATTAACATTACTTATTTACTTACAGCTGAAGTCAGAATTAGTTGTTCTCCTGTGAATTTTTGTTTCTTTTACAAATATTTCCCAAATGATGTTTTACGGAGCAAGGAATTTTTCACAGTATTTCCTATCATATTTTTTTCGTCTGGGGAAGTCTTATTTGTTTCATTTCGGCTAAAATAAAAGCAGTTTTTAAACTGTTTTAAATCACTTTAAGGTCAATGTTATTAGCACCCTTAGGCAGTATTTTTTTTTGTTTTTTTATTTGACATGGACATCACAATTACACTGGACAACCAAATGCATTTGTTTAAGTGTTTTAGCAAACTTGCTAATTCTCAACACCTGTCCACAGGAGGCTTGACAAAATAAAAATATAATAAATACATATACACAACGTTCTAATTCTTTACATAAAATTACAGATGGCAAAAGCAAAGGAGGCATGATCAAACAAACTAATTATAGACTATTTGTGCAAACACTGCTGTTTTATTTTTAACCCCTTTTTATGAACACTACTAAAAATATTTATAATTTTAGGCTAACAGGTAAATAATTTCACAATTTGGCTCCTTTTAGAGAGAAAACAGATTGAGCAAATGAGGTCTTACACTTTGGCACTAGACAGTCACCAGTTAGCAGTTGCTCGTGTGACTCTGAGAGGTTTGATGCCGACTGATTAGATCAGAAAACAGCATTGGAACATGCTTATTTAAACACTTAAAAACCAATTTAAGATAATTAAATTTAAAAAAAACTATTAAAACTAAAAAGGTTATGTTTACATAAAACATCACAATGATGCCATCACATAGGCTTTAAGTCTATAATTATAACTGCTTGTTTGTATATCAAGTCAATAGACTTTAACGTAGGTTAAGAATCCTGTGACCATGATGTAATGCAATACGACTAGTGAGAGAATATCATTGTGTGCATGTATAATTTTGCAGTTTGATATGTTAAAAATCTTCTAAAAAACGAAAACAGTTTTGACTTGGCTTAACCTTCTTGTATTTTTAATATGACTATTGAATTTTAAATTAATGTCTAGAGTTATGCCAAGATACTTAAATTCATTCACTTCTTCAATAACTTTATTTTTAATCAGCACCTCAAATTTATTCATTACTATTTCTTATGGAGAAGCACATAGAATTTGTTTTCTTAAAAATCAACATTAAATGAGACAGATAAAGCCATCTTGAAATATGTTGTAAAGCCTGGGTCAGTTGCTCACCTGCCCGGCAAGGTGTTTTAGCAGACACATAGTTGACTGTGTCATCTGCATATATCTGTGATAATATTGAAATTATTTCCGATTGTCTACAGAACAAACCATCGTTATGCAATGACTTGCCTAATTACCATAACTTGCCTAATTAACCTAGTTAAGCCTTTAAATGTCACATTAGGCTGAATACTAGCCTCTTGAAAAATATTATTTATTGTCATCATGGCAAAGATAAAAGAAATCAGTTATTAAAACTATTATGCTTAGAAATTTGTTGAAAAATCTTCTTTCTGTTATACAGAAATTGGGGGAAAAATATACTGGGGGGCTAATAATTCAGGAGGGCTAATAATTCTGGGCTAATAGTACTTTATATGTTTAAAAGTAATATAGTTTTTGTTTGTTTGTTTGTTTTCCTGTTGTTTCTTTTGCATAAACAAATCCGCAGCAGAACTTTTGTGCATTTCAGATAAACACTTTTTTTTTATCTTTCTGAAGTAATTGGAGGAAATCGTTAGATAATGGATTCAATGATCTATTCATAAAATCAGTTGCTTGCTTCATTTCTCTATGAATCATCTGTTTTGAATGAATCGTTTGAATGAATGGATCAGTGAATCATTCATTAAGACAAAGGCTTTCTTTTCGGCTTAGTTCCTTTATTAATCTGGGGTCAGCATAGCGGAATGAACCGCCAAATCATGCAGCATATGTTTTACACAGCGCATGCCCTTCAAGCTGCAACCCATCACTGAGAAACATCCATACACTCATTCACACACATACACTATGAACAATTATACCACATGTCTTTGAACTTGTGGTATACCGGAGCACCGGAAACCCAAGCGAACACTGGGAGAACATGCAAAAGAAATGCCAAGTGACCCAGCCGAGGCTTGAACCAGCAACCCTCTTGCTGGGAGGCAAACGTGCTACCCACTGCACCACCGTGCAGCCCTCTGTACTATATAGTGCGCTAAAAACAATACGCAGTAGTATGTCTGAATTCATATAATTCGAAAAACAGTATGCAAGAAGTACCTGAATGACCTACTACTTCCGGCGAGGTTCTGAAGTGCGCATTCGATGCACATTACGCTATCCCATGATGCACTGCAAGAGAATTTATAAATGGGAGTGAAGCGACGCAACTGACGTGGGTAGGTTATACGTGATTATGACAAAATGGCGGATGTAGTACATTCGAGTTCCATTCATACTACTCACATTCATACTGTGTAGAACGTACTTTTCTAATGACCGAGTAGTAAATTTACCTATTGAGTAGTAGGCGATTTTAGACCCAGCCAGCGATTAAGGCCCAATCCCAATTCTATTTGTGTACCCCGTCCCCTTAAAACCGAGTGTGAAGGGGAAGGGCTTCAAAATTTACCCCTAAGAATTAGGACAGCACTACAGTACCTGCGCACGTCATCATCGCAATCTCTTGCTTCATATGAGATCAGACGATCGCTACTGCCGTGGTTATTCTAGTTGTGTTGTTTTTTTGGTGTTTATCTTTAGGAAATCACTGAAGAAATATTTTATGTTATCATAACGATCTAATGTGGCAATAAGATCTTAACTATACTGTGTATTTACACCGTGGCCATATTCATCTATGTAAACACACCAAAAACAACATTAACATTATAGCAGACACTGTAAAACGCTCATTCCCAGCCACTAGACTTTTCTGACAGGGTATTCAAGTGTCATTGAGTGTCAGAATGTTGTGGGACTGCTGTACAGGAGTATGATGTATGAATATGATTATGGGTTATAGATTGCGAAATTTGTGATTTTATTTTAGCGTTTTTTTATTTATAAAGCATGAACGTGGTTATGAATATATTAACATGTGTTTGTTTGTTGTAAAAATTTGTAATAATGACAAAAAATACTCATTTGTGGCTCTCCTTACTTCCGGGTGCAGTTATCCTGCCGTTGTAGCTGGTGTATTCTGAGAAATTTTCTTACCCCTTGGTTTCGAGTGTGGTCCTGAAAAATCTCCTTTTGAAAGGGTGTATACCCCTTCCCCTTAGCCCTACACTTTCAAGTAAAGGAGAATTGGGACACCACTACCCCATCACGAGAATGCACAAAACTAGGGGTAGGGGTAAGGGGAAGGGCTGACGGGTAAAATTGGGATTGGGCCTTTGTTTATCCAAGACAGGCTTAGGCAAAAAAAAAAACTGCACAAAAAACACACTTTGCATGTTTAATTATGTTTAATTGTTTTTTAATCATAATAATATGCAATTAAATTGAGATAATTGCATGGCCCAGTGGTTAGCACTATCGCATCACAGCAAGAAGGTCAATGGTTCGAGTCCCGGCTGGACCAGTTGGCATTTCTGTGTGGAGTTTGCATGTTCTCCCCGTGTTGGCGTGGGTTTCCTCCGAGTGCTCCGGTTTTCCCCAGAGTCCAAAGACATCCGCTATAGATAAATTAGATGAATTAAATTGGCCATAATGTATTTGTGTGTGTGTGTGTGTGTGTGTGTGTGTGTGTGTGTGTGTGTGTGT
>CAIGQZ010000427.1:32757937-32775125 GCA_903798205.1 Danio tinwini
ATATATATATATATATATATATATATATATATATATATATATATAGAGAGAGAGAGAGAGAGAGAGAGAGAGAGAGAGAGAGAGAGAGCTTAGTTGTATGTAACTTTGATTTTGTTGCATGTCCTAGTATTGAAAATTGTACCTTTAGCAATCTCACTGTCATCTCTTCTCTGAAACTGTAGATCAAGAGTCCGATTGTGGTACTGGAAATGGTTAAGGTCAGAGTGGATTACAAAGGTGGGAAGAACAAACTTCCACTCAAGCAGGGAGAAAGCATTGAAATTGTGCGCAAAACTGAAAACCCAAAGGACTATTGGCTCGCCAGAAACACAGAAGGCCACTGTGAGTCTGTTTTTGACTTCCTGTTTGACTAGCCTTGGTCAGCTGCTGTTTTGATAAAGTGTTGGCGTGTTTTGTTTTGTGTTTTTCTTCCATACAGATGGTTTTGTGAAGCCTGACACACTCGATGTTGTGCATGACGGATTGAAACACACACAGGACGAACAGGAAGTGTATGATGATGTGGGAGCTGACGATGAGTACGAGAATAACCACTGAAGATTATATATTGTTCATTCTAATTTGGTGTTTTTATATATATATAAATAATAAATCCCTCTTTTTTCAGTCCACCAGATGGTGAGCCATTGCATTATAATTCATTATTATATACAGTTGAAGTCAGAATTATTAGCCCCCGTCTATATTGTTTAACAGAAAGATTTCAACACATTGTGACAGCACAATATTTTACTAGATATAGGTCAAGATACTAGTATTCAGCTTAAAATGACATTTTAAGGCTTAACTACAGTAGGTTAACTAGGCAAGTCATTATATAACAGTGGTTTGTTCTGTAGACAATCGAAAACAAGTATTGCTTTAAGGTGCAGTATGTAAGCCTGACACCCAGTGGCTGAACTAGGTATTGTATTCCTGGATTAAAACAAACACAAGCGCAAGTTGCCAGATTGAGGACCAACAGGAGCGAGTCTAATGATCGAACATAATGGCTGATTTAAACCATGTTCCAAATAAAAGCAACGGCACACGAAAGGGGGAATATTTTCCATATTAAAAGGAGTTTTTGTTATAACCAACACCTCGAATTGATATATTAGAAACGGCTTCTATTTCTTGCAGCTGAATAACAGACAGTGATCACCTCAGGTACACCTCATGTGCATTAATCAGGGTTAAATGCTAATAATGTGAGTTTGAATGCCATTTTACCTGATATTTATTGCCATATACTGAAAGCAGAAGCAGATAGTTCATCTCAGATCTTGACAAAAAATGTTTGAAATTGAACTTCAGAACTGTGACTCAGTGCAAAGCAACATATATCAGTGATTCAGCATCTACATTTGAAAATGTTAAAGAGGTTTAATATGTATTAATTAGATTATAAACCTTACCATTATGTTGGAGTGCAGTAAGTGCACTATTCTGTGCTTCTGAATGGCTGTATTTAAATTTCTGTCGTGTTACGTCTGGTGCAAACAGTCAAATTGCTTATCACTGCAAATGTCGTCACGTAGCATCTCACCTAACATTTACGCTCGTAATATTGTTATTATTTGCTAATTAATAACCTCATGTGGAACTCTGAATCTGCGTCTCATTTCGGAGTCTGTTACTGTCCACCGGAGGTCGCATTTCGGTCATGGACGCATGCTTTAAAAGTCTATCTAAATGAATTAATGAAATACCAGTTTTCCACCAAGGCAACCCGGAGTGCTGAAATATAATGGGCTAAACTGGCATTGGGCGGGGTAAAAGAACCAAAACAAAGGCAGATGTTCCGGCACGTAACTCACATTTTTAATGCAGAATATCTGACTTCAGCCTTGTTTTTCAGATAAACAAGAATGTTCACTTAACATGTTTCTTAAATATCTGCAAACATATTATGGTATTTTTATGCTTTAGAACAGTCAAAAACTTACAGGAAACATGCAGCTCCTTTAAGAGGGCTAATAATTTTGACCCTAAAATGGTTTTACATTTTTTTTAACTGCTTTAATTCTAGCCGAAATAAAACAAATAAGAACTTCTCCAGAAGAAAAAATATTATAGAAAATACTGTGAAAAAATACTTGCTCTGTTAAACATCATTTGTGAAATATTTGAAAATAAATTCACGGGAGTGCAAATAATTTTGACTTCAACTGTGTATATATATATATTCATAAATATGAAATATTTACTCAGTATCAAGGAAATGTTCAAGGTAATCATTTCTTTGTTTGCTCATGTTTACATCGATAGCTGCTGAAGGCAATGTGGATATTTACGAGTGTCCAGAAGACCAACAAACAGATTTCAGGTGATTGCATATCTTATGTTTAAAATAATTTAAAGATGGCATAGAATGCATTTGCCTATACAATATGTTAAATTGTTTTCTTATATCTACTTTGTGGCTAAGGTAAGTGCAACAATTCTTCTGAAATGGTTTTACAGGTCCATTTCGAATATGAATTGTCACCAAGTTGATACTTAAAGATGTTAGTATCAGTCTGTTAGTCTTAAGGATGTCTGTAAGCTAGTGTGCTCCAAAACAGTGACAAAATTTGCATTTAGAAGATGTAAAACCAGGTGGTTGCCACTGTCGCCTGACAGCAAGAAGGTCACTGGTTCAAGTCTCAGCTGGGTCAGTTGGTATTTCTGTGTGAAGTTTGCATGTTCTCCCCGTGTTGGCGTGGGTTTCCTCTGGGTGCTCCGGTTTCCCTCATGCGCCATACTGAAGGTGAATTGAATGAACTAAATTGGCCATAGTGTGTGTGAATGTGAATGTGTGCAGGTGTTTCACAGTACCAGGTTGTGGCTGGAAGGGCATCTGTTGCGTAAAACATATGCTGGAATAGTTGGCGGTTCATTCCGCTGTGGCGGCCCCTGATAAATAAGGGACTAAGCCGAAGGAAAATGAATAAAATTGCTAAATTGCCAATTTATGAAAATAATAATGTCCTTTTTTAATTTTGGAAGAAGTGGTATCATACTTTAATAGATTAAAATCAAATATTTTGGATATTAAAAATCTATTAAAACCTGTTATCTGCTTTATTTACTGCTGTTTTTCAGCTTTCCCCCTCCACCTCCTTCAGATGGTTTTGAATTTAATTGTGAAGGTGAGTAATGCTGCACTTTAACTGCACATAAATGCATTATTATCATTATCATGATCATTATCATTGATATGAGTTTATAAGAATATGAGCACAGCCAAATGGAATATTATTAATTAATTTCTTTTAACGTTTGATCAAAACGTTGGTTTGATTTCCTCACAATGTTTGAACAGTCAATGTGCAAAATATGATCGAGTGCATTGTCACTTTACTGGAGTTAATACAGCTAAATGCATGAATGTGCATGCACTGAGATGTGTTTTTGGTTTATGCTCAACAGGTGCCAATGATGAGACGTATGATGATGTGCTTCAAGCAGATTTCCCCCCACCTCCTCCTTCTAGCAGGTTTGATTATACATGTATTTCGAATAAAAGCATGAAAAACATTCTAATATGTGGGTGCTATGAATGCTTGACCTGTAAATCCAACTCTCTGCAAACGGTTAATTCAGTCATAGTGTTGCAAACAAAATTATTAGCCCTCCTGTGAATATTAATTCTTTACAAAATATTTTCCAAGTCCCATTTAATAGAGAAAAGAGTTTTAACACATTTTTAAACATAATAGTTTTAATTACTCATTTCTAATTACTTATTTTTTTGGCCTCAAGGTTCGTACACACCGGGACGCTTTTCGTTTGCGTTTATCGTCAGTGTTTTTTGAGACGTTTTTACGGATTCAAACCTAAATGATTTTTACTGGCGTCGAGCAGAAGAGTGTGCAGAATCACTGTGGCGAGGGGGCGTGGCCGAGAGCCGTGGGAGCGAAACGAGGCCCGCCACAGATGAGATGCACCTGTGGCGCGCACCTGCCTTCAATCCCACGGAAGGAGCTCTGGACTATAAGAGGAGGAACGATGGCAGAGGAGAGAGAGAGAGGACCGGGCCCAGACATATTCTTTTTCTCCTCTGCCATCGTTCCTCCTCTTATAGTCCAGAGCTCCTTCCGTGGGATTGAAGGCAGGTGCGCGCCACAGGTGTATCTCATCTGTGGCGGGCCTCGTTTCGCTCCCACGGCTCTCGGCTACGCTCCCTCGGCACAATCACTCCTTGACGTTAGATGGCGCTACACAACTTTAAGCTTCTGACACCCGCATGTAACACAGAAGAAGAAGACAGAAAGTTGACACGCTTATTGTTAAAGTTACTGGTGATTCGAACAAGCATGGATGGTTCAAGTAGCAGCTAAAGCTCTAGTGATGAAGAAATGATTATTGTTCACCAGCGCAATAAGCAGCTTCACATTCATATTGCCTCTGGGCATCTTCTTCAATGTGCGCTCCCATAGACAGTTTTGCTCTTGAGACCCTCCAAGTGCTGTTTACTGTAACTTCAGCAGCTCCATGCACGTGAACAAAAGTGCCAATCTGATTGGTGGAGAAGGTTTTGACGTGGCACGTCAAAACAAAAAAACAAGCATGAGGTGTTTCTTTTAAAATGACGCAATTTTACGTCTGGCGTTTTGCGCGTTAGTGTGCACGATTACATTGGCGCCCTTTATTTAGTCACGCCGCGTTAAATGTTGATGGAAAACGTGAGCAAAAAGCGTCCCGGTGTGCACGGGCCTTTAGTCGGGATTCATCAATGTACATTATAACATACTGTAGCTTAACATAGATGGAAAAAAACTGAAAAAAGTGCATAGCAATATTTCAGATTGTGGAAACATCCCTGCATATCAGACAGGCAGGAGAGAATGCTAGTGTAGTTCTAGTTAAATTAAAACTAACTCAGATCAGGTTAAAACAATGTCATTGAAGTTCAGTTCAGTTTTAATTAGTTCAGGTTAATACAAATACGCTTTACCAAAGCAAGCAGGTGACCTTAGTAGGAAACCAAATGGATACAGGCCGGATCCAAGATTATGTAAACCTCGTGATAAACACTGATTTATACTTCTGCATCAAGCGCTCGCGTATGGGCCGGCGCAGCCTTCGTGTGGTTGCATAGGCCTCGCTGTGGCTGACACTGAGACTGACGAGCACCTCTCCAAAAATGTAACTACACATCGCAACGACGCAACGGGTGTGGGCGGTGCTGAGAGCCGCGAGCCTGAAGGAGCAAGTGTTTACAAGTGTGGAGTCCCGTGAAGGAGCTCCAGATGGAAACTTTTGTTTTGTGTTTACCTTATGATTAAAGTTGTTGCACGTCCGCCGATTCCCGCCTCTGAATAAGCAAGTTTGAGCTACTTGTACATTAAGGTAGTGTTCAGAAAAAAACAAAACACCCACAAAGAAATTCGACACAGAGGAACACAAAAACCTACTGCCAGCTAGCGTTTTGGAAGTGTTATTGCAGAGCTACACAAACAGCACGCAGAAGTATAAATACTCAACTATGCGCAAGGCAGGCATCGTGGGTCACGCCGATCGCTCAACGTAGAAGTTCTAACCAACCTTTAGGAGAAACATAACAAACCAACATGACCGTAGACAGCGTTCAAAAATTGCAGTGTCTTTTTGGAAAATGTTTCTCTTTAGAGGATTTGGATTTCAATGTTATCCATTTGTGTTTTATTTGTGTTGTATGCTTATGTATGATGACAATAAATAATATTGTACTAATTAGTTTGCAAGATAATAACATTTAGCGTAAAGTGCAATCATTTGTTAGAGGAACAGAAATTTCCATGTTGACTTTTCTAAAGGCAGTCAGTTCCCTTCAGAGATTAAGGCCCAATTCCAATTCTATTTTTTTACCCCTACCCCTTCCCCTTCCCCTTGGCCCTTAAAACTGAGTGTGAAGGGGAAGGGCTTCAAAATTTACACCTAAGAATTGGGACAGCACTACAACACCTGCACACTTCATATGTCATCGCAATCTCTTGCTTCATATGAGATCAGACGATCACGACTGCTGTAGTTATTCCAGTTGTGTTATTTTTTGGTATTTATCGTCAGGAAATCACTGAAGGCATATATTATGTTATCATAACGATCTAATGTGGCAATAAGATTGTAACTAAACTTCGCATTTACACTGACCTACGGTGGCCGGGAAGTTCAAAACAATATCACAAAGTGTGAAACACTTTTACAAAGCTTGGGACAAATTTAACTTTTGAAAAACATTTTTACCTATCATAAAACACAATGACATAAAAAACTATTTTACCAAGAAACAAATGTACATTTTAGAAAAAAATTAACAAGACGCAAAACACTTTTACCAGTCCCCAAACAAATTTACAATTACAGATTCTTACGGAAAGGGAATGTACCACACACCGGAAGTGACGTGGGGATAAGTGTTGTCATTGGTGCTGAGCGCGGTAAATTCGTGCTGTGGAGTACATGGCGTAAATAAAGTTTATGGTGACAGAATGTGGACTGCGGTCAAGGGATGTTTTGCCTGTTTTGTGGCAAACACATGAGCAGCTTGACGCGGTTTTGCTTTTGTGTGGTCTGTGTTTGGAGTTTATAAAGGACCAGACCAGACGGAAACACCAGATATTGTTTTGCACTTCCCGGCCACCGTAGTGACCATATTCATCTATGTAAACACACCATAACACCATTAACGTTATAGCAGACACTGTAAAACACTCATTCCCAGCCACTAGACTTTTCTGAAAGGGTATTCGAGTGTCATCGAGTGTCAGAATGTTGTGGAACTGCTGTACAGGAGTTATGATTATGGATTATAGATTGCCAAATTTCGCAGTTTTTATTTTAGCCTCTTTTTTTAAAAATCATGGCGGTAAAACACAAACACGGTTATGAATATATTCAAACATGTGTTTGTTTGTTGTAAAAATGTGTAATAATGACAAAAAAATACTCATTTGTGGCTCTCCTTACTTCCGGGTGCAGTTATCCTGCCGTTGTAGATGGTGTATTCTGGGAAATTTTCTTACCCCTTGGTTTCGAGTGTGCTCCGGAAAAATCTCCGTTCGAAGAGGTGTATACCCCATCCCCTTAGCCCTACGCTTTCAAGCTAAAGAGAATTGGGACACCACTACCTCTTCACGGGAACGGGCAAAACGAGGGGTAGGGGTAAGGGGAAGGGCTAAGCGGTAGAATGGGATTGGGCCTAACTCATGTTTACATTTAATCATTTAGCAGATGCTTTTGTCCAAAGCGAATTACAATTGAGGAAATATTCAATTGTATCGCGTATTTGTTTGGCATTTAAACTGATTTGAATCGTCAAATATCTGAATCAGTTTTCAACCAGTTTGCAGTTCATCTTTTCTGCCTTTCGATGACTTTAAAAGGATTATACATATTTTTTATCTTGACTCGAATAGATTATTGTAATTCCCTTTATATGAATATTAGCCATGCCTCTATCGCTCGTCTGCAGATGGTGCAGAATGCAGCTGATCATTTGTTGACAGGAGTAGCAAACAAGAACACACTATTCTAGGCCTTTCCAGAGTTTAGGAGCCATATATGAGAAGGCTCAACCTCCTTTAGTGGACTTTTCTGTTTATAAATCTAGTCTTAAAACACATCTGTACTCTTATTTCTGTTTCATTTGTGCTTTGTTTTTAATGTTGCTTGCTTGTACATCACTTTAGTAAACACTTGTTGTTTTTAAAAGCAATTTATAAATAAACATTGACTTGACTTTATCGTTCAACATAGGCTCATTCTGAAAACTTAGCCCTATAAACATTTCTGGAGATTGCAAATTATGTAGCCAGAGGTACGCATTGGCTGCATTTCGTTTTTAAAATGAATGCTACAGGGTAGTATGACGCCGTTTCTTTTTGCGCTTACCAGCTGACTGCTTACGTCCTATGGACGGCTTTCCTGCTGTTACCAGTTTGTTCAGTTAGCTTGCCATGTATGTCAGCGGACTTGAGACTCAAAGAGGAGTTGACCTTGACGATGGGGTTCGAGTCTGGCGAAGAACCGTTCCAGAAAGCAGGTAAGACAACAACAAAAGACAAAAAAGTTAAATAAACAAGTAAATAACATGGTGAGAATGTGGTAAAATCTGAAAATATGGTAAAAATCAGGCAAGGGCTTTTCTTTTTCTGGATTGCTTTTTAAAACTGTTGGTTTAGTTTAGGGAAGTGGGTGGGCGCCTGTCAATCAGTGCTTTTGAAAACACTATTGGTTGGATTTAGGGAAGAAGGAGTTGATTGATCGGTCAGTTGATCGGTCAGTCAGTCGATTGGTCTCTGGTGGATTTACGAGAGAACAGCAAGCGCGAATGACACTAGCAAGAGAAATTTGAGATCTAAAAAAGTGTACACAGTGACCTCTGGTGGATTTGCGAAAACAAAAACTACAAAAAAATGTAGATCCTGGGACGTATTTGGCGCTCTCCAGAAATGTATATAGCGGTACGTTTTCAGAATGAGCCTGGGTTGTTATCATTATACCCCTAGTATATGCATCTGTTATTATTATAATGTTTTTAAGATGGTAAAATTACGTTCATATCACTTTACTCTCTCTTGTTCACAGCAGTGTTCCACAGTTCAACTCAACAAGCAAAGCAACTGAAATGGACCCGAAGAAAAAGAAAAAGTTTGAGAAGGAGGAGAAAGAGTTCAGGAAGAAGTTTAAAGTAAGGCCCACAGAAGTTAAACTGTTTAACTGTCCTACATACTAACCTGCATTGCTTTTTCTCACAGTATAATGCAGAAATCAAAGTGCTGTATGAAGCTACTGTCCTCCAAACACTGGCGATAAAGAAGTTTGGTAATAAGGACTTGCCGGTCAAACCTGGAGAAATGATAGATGTCATCCTTCATCAAGCAGGCGACAAACTCATAGGCCGCAACAGTGAAGGGAAATGTGAGTTTGTTGAGGAAATAAAACATGTTGCGCTGTGAATATGCACCATTCCAGCAAAGCAGGAAACCGTTATTAAATGTAATATCTCTATATTTCAGTTGGCTATGTGTTTACTGCTAATTTGGAGCCGTAAGTACAATCTTCCTGTTGTAAAAATTAGATTATTTTGTTGTTTGTATGTATGTTTTTGCTTTTCAAAGCACAATGGGGCTCATTTGATATGCATAATTAAAGTATTAGACAGTTTTAATGTTTAGCAATATATGGTATTGGAAATATTATTAGAAATATTATTGAAATAATATGAGATTAAAATAATAATAATAACAATAACAATACTATAAAAAAATTTTTTAAATGCCATTGATTTCTGTGATGCAAAAAACTATTTTTCATTGTGATTATTCAAGACTTTAATGTCACATGATGCCCAGGACACATTTATTATAATTTTCATATTGAAAACAGTTGCTTAATGTTTTTATGGAGACCACAATACTCATGAAAACCATAATAATCAGGGCTTTTCGTGTGAGCAAAAGAAAGCAGGTGACTAACGAATTTGAGGATCACGCACACGGTGACACAGGCTTTCCTCACTCACTGTCAAGGGCTTTAGTGTTGCGCACACATATGATTTAATGTGCGAGTGTTTTAAAGCTCCTGTGCCGTTTCCTCACTCCAAGAAACAGGGCCTGGAAATGAAACTAGTGCGATGCTCGTGCACCCACAGTCCTTCAAGGGCTTGAGATTCTTTGTAAGCAGCAGCAGTTGTCGCTTTCACCATTCTTTATACATTATTAAATGGCCTAACATTAACCGTGTGCGCAGCATCATCCTTACATTATCAATCATGGAATGTTTTGTACCCGCTTTATTTTCCTTGCTGTTATTTTTGTTAATATAGTTTAATAATCATCCTTTACAATAATATTGCTTTAATATGTTGTTGTATGCCTAGTTAACTGGTGATCTGGGAGCCAGAACAGACCACTGTGCATAGTTTTAAATGCGTGAGAATATATATATTTTAAATTGTCAGCTGTTTTGTTGAATAAAAAGTGTACGTATACAGCAGTATTTTGCTTGTTTTGACACATTATTTAAATTTTGTGGCAAGGAAATAATTAGTTTGGTGTGGCCAGAGAAAACAAAGGTAAATCCTTATTGTGTTGAGCCCTGAAAAGTCCTGTGAAAGAAAACTAACTGCAATGCGACACTTTT
The DNA here is from genome assembly GCA_903798205.1 of Danio tinwini. Lineage (NCBI taxonomy): Eukaryota > Metazoa > Chordata > Actinopteri > Cypriniformes > Danionidae > Danio > Danio tinwini. The sequence goes on from CAIGQZ010000427.1 coordinate 32,768,051, forward strand.
TTATGAAAGCACAACCCATTTGCTCATGCTTATTGAGTAAGCTCATAAACAAAAAACAGTTAAATGAACGAGGAGGCAAGTGGAAAAAACACTAAATCTAAATTAAGTAATTTTAGCATGCCAAAGTCAAATTACGCATATAAAATATATTTTCCCAACAACAAAATTGTGGCTAGTGAAAATGGCGAGTGGCTAGTAACAGTGGAAAACTACTAGCCACAGTGGCTGGTGATCAAAAAAAGTTAACGTCAAGCCCTGTATGTCTATATATATATATATATATATATATATATATATATATATATATAAACAAACATAAACATTTTTAATTAATGACACCATATTTTAATAAATAACATCTATTGACAACTTTCTTGTGATGTATAGGCATTTTTGCTAAATTGGCATGTTTTTCGTTAGGCCTTTTTTCAATTCTCAATTAAAAAGGACTTTGGGGAAAACAGAAACACTTTAGCAATACACAAATGCATTTCATTGACAATGTATTACACACATAGACATCACATTCTTGAAAAAAGCCACTAAATATTTGCTATATATATTGTAAAACTGCAGATTTACTGTGTTTATATACTCTCTTCACCCTATACTCATTTAAAATTTTGACTGTAATTTTATAACTTGCACCTTTTGTAAAGCTGCTTTGGAACAGTTATTATAGTGAAAAGTCCTATATAAATAAACTTGAATTGAATCGACAAATCGCACTCTCTGAGGATTATTTGAAATGCACTTTTGGGCATATTCTGGGATATTCTTAGTTAAATGCTCTTCTTTTTTCTTTCTTTTACAGACCAGACCTCATGGACAACTATCTGGCTCTGCTGCTGTCTGCTTTTATCAACAGTGGACTTCTGGAGGTTTATAATCACTCTAGACGTCGTATTGTGCTTTAAGTGGATCTGTGATGGTTTTTATGGCAAATTTTTTGGGGTTTATTTTGCTTAGGGTCTGGTGGAGGTTGTGACCAGCAGTGATGGACAGATATCTGTGAGAGCCACCATACTGCTTGGAGAACTCTTGAACATGGTACTGCATTACCTCAGACCTGTGAATAAAGTCCCAATTCAGACATGGATTTTATAAGTTTGTTCAAAGCTAAACATATTTTTATTATTTCATTATTAGTATTTTTTATATAAAATAAAATTAATATATAATATATTAAGGGTTTGTACGGGTGCTGGAAATCCTGGAAAATGCTTGAGTTTTAATATAGTGTTTTAAAGATTAGAAAAGTGCTTGGATTTTGGACAACGTGCTTGAACGTGCTTGAATTTGAAATTGCAGGACTCCAAATTACGACCGTTTTGGTCGCATATGCACCCCGAAATTTGATCTATGCAAACTTCACGCAGAATGCATATTTGCACTTAACGCCAAACGCAGCGCTCATGTCCACTTGCTGCAGTAAACAAAGCCCACAATGCCTGCCCCGCCTTAAAGCTCTTCTGATTTGCCCACTGCTCTTGAACTGAATGCTAATGGATTGGTTTGAGCCGCGAAAATGTAAAGGTCTGAACACGGGAGAATGAAAATAACACTGACAGATTTTGTTTTAGAAACGACCTAAAGTTACATATAAAGGCACATCTGATCAGTGATCATGTGGTGAATGTTAACCCAGCTTTTACATTTTTTCGAAGATTTACACTTTTGGAAGGGCATCCGCTGCGTAAAACACATGATGGATAAGTTGGCGGTTCATTCAGCTGTGGTTGCTCCTGATTAACAAAGGGACTGAGCCGAAAATAAAATAAATGTATGAATTAATTGATGAAAGCTTACAAAGTATGGTTTCCATATTTGGTGACTGATTTTCAAAACAGTTGACATAGGAACAGTTCAATAATTTGCAGATTATTCTCATTCTAAATAAGAATTTAATTTGTTACATGAATTTTGATTTACCTGAAATGGTCTTGAAAGTTTGGTACTACACCCAAACAAAATCTGACTGTAAGCTCATTTTTGACATATCAACTTTAGGTAGAAAGATATTCTGAACTTTTTTTTTTTTTTTTTTTACCATTTTTGAGTGAACTATCCCAATAAATCTATGCTCCAAAGTATTCAACGGTTTAAGTTGAAATGCCATATTGTGTTTTATTAAAATAGCATAATGGATTTAAATGTGAAAATGTACATACAGCATATATAAATGGAATTTACTGCGATTGTTAGATGCTGGAAAAGCATAAAAATGCACCTTGAAAGTGCTTGAAAAGTGCTGGAATTTGAAATTGGATAAGGTGTAAGAACCCTGTTTGTTAAATATATATTAAGAACTTATTTTAGCTAGTTTGCCATATAAGTTGCCATGGGAAATAAGTATTGAACACGTCACCGTTTTTCTCAGAAACATATTTCTAAAAGTGCTGTTGACTTAAACATTTCACCGGATGTCTTGTATGCAAAAAAACAAATCTAATTAGTTTACAAATAAAGTTATGCATAATATAGTAACAATGACACGGGGAAAAAATATTGAACACATGAAGAAAGGGAGGTGTAGAAAGGCAGTGAAAGCCCAGACAGCAGCTGAAATCTCTCAGCAGTTCTTCAGCAACCCTCTGCCTTTCGTCAGTCTAAATGAATATTAGCCGCTTTAGTCCAACATCTACATTAGCAGGAGGATGAAGATGAAACCAGAGTGGACATTTCAGCAAGACAATGATCCAAAACACAGGCAATAAAACTCTCAAATGCTTTCGGAGAAAAAAGAACAAGCTGTAGAATGGCCCAGCCAATCGCCTGACTTTAATCCAATAGAGAATACAAAATAAAGATCAGATTTGATAGACGAGACCCACAGAACCATCAAGATTTTTACACTCTGTTGAAGTCTGTGAAAAACTCACACCTAAGTGACGCACGTGACATATTCTCCATATGAGAGGCGTCTTTAAGCTGCCATCACCAAAAAAGCGTTTTATATAAAGTATTAAATACATTTCAGTTGTTTGGTATGTTCTCCTTGTGTCATTTTCATTGTTATTGCACATAACTTCTTTTCAGATTTGTTTTGTTTATTTTTTATGTTTGTATTGTTTGGATTTTTACCAAAATATGGTTCAATTCCATGTCAACAGCTCCCTTAGAAATATTATTTCCAGGAAAAACCATGACGCGTTCAATACTTATTTATGATTGGTCTGTCTTCTGTATTATTTGCCAAAAATATTTAAAATTTTCATTTAGTCATCTTGAATAAAAAACAAAACTACAAATTAAAAAGAAACGCATAACAGATATTATATACCAAAAGATAGAGATTAGAGATATTTTTTTATGATCTTTAATGATCGTTGGTGTGTTTTGACATTTTGGCCGTATGTTTTGTTTCAATTTGTTAATATGCATTTTTATTTTATTTGACAGTCTGTTTTACTGACAGAAGTCTGTTTTTACTTTCATTTGCTACTTAACAAGGGAAATTTTCCTACACACATTAAATGATGCTGTTGAATTTTTCATTTTAAATTTTAATTGTGTACTTTTTTTTACTGTGGACTAAATTTACTTACTTTTTATTCTCCCTTCACTTGTTCCAAACCTTTTTAAGTTTCTTTATTCGGTTGAACACAAACTGTCTGAAGAATGCTGAAAACCTGTAACCACTGACTTCCATAGTAGGAAAAACGAATACTATAGAAGTCAATAGTTACAGGTTTCCTGCATTCCTCAAAATACCTTCTTCTGTGTTTAACAGAAGAAAGAAACTCAAACAGATTAAAACAGGTAAAGGGTGAGTAAATAATGACATAATTTTCAGTTTTGGGTGAAGTAACCCTTTAATGTGTCTTAAATGTTGACCTGTATTCTCATCTTGATTGGTCTGTCTTCTAGGCCAATACGATTCTTCCTCACTCTCACAGTCATCATCTGCACTGTCTGCCCACACTGATCAACATGGCTGCTTCCTTTGACATCTCTCAGGAGAAACGGCTGTGAGTGTGACTACACACACACACACACACACACACACACACACACACACACACACACAAAGAGACTCATCCACTCTCTAGCAACATTTTGACACTTCCGCATGAACCAGAATCTGTGACCTTTTTTTTTCTCCTGTATTGTGATGCGGTTCTTAGAGAAACTGAATATTAAATGAGGAAAACTGGGCGTGGCTTGTTTTTTTACTGACAGTTGAGGGGCGTGGTTGAGTATGTTAGCCACGCCCAATACATCAGACAGACAAAATCTGAGAATTTAACTGAAAACAAAGAGGAAGTGTATTAACAGATTTCAATTTTAGATTACAATGACAAACTATTTTTATTTTCTTAATGACATACACAGATGAATTGTTCACCACAAAACTAGCAATGTGAGCAAGCAAGATCAATTTTGAATTCATGTGTACTTCAATGTTGTGTTTTCCAGGCGTGCCAGTACCGCCGTGAACCACTTGAAGCGTTTCCATGAAAAGAAGCGCCGGGGCCCCAAACCTTATAGTCTTTACCTGGATCACATCCTGCACAGGACGTCCAGCTCCTCTCACAGGAGAGACCAGCAGCATCAGCGGCCACACAAGGACATCTATATTATGAAGGTACAGTTGAAGTCAGAACTATTAGCCCTTCTGAATTATTAGCCCCCCTGTATATTTTTTCCACAATTTTTGTTTAACAGAGAGAAGATTTTTTTCAACACATTTCTAAACATAATAGTTTTAATAACTAGTTTTTAATAACTGATTTATTTTATCTTTGCCATGATGACAGTAAATAATATTTGACTAGATATTTTTCAAGACACTTCTATACAGCTTAAAGTGACATTTAAAGGCTTAACTAGGTTAATTAGGTTAACTAGGCAGGTTAGGGTAATTAGGCAAGTTATTGTATAATGATGGTTTGTTTCATAGACAATAGAAAAAAATATGGCTTAAGGGGTTAGTAATATTGACCTTAAAATGGCTTTAAAAAAACAAACTGCTTTTATTCTTGCCGAAATAAAACAAATAAGATTTTCTCCAGAAGAAAAATAGAGGAAATACTGTGAAAATGTCCTTGCTTTGTTAAACATCATTTAGTATATATTTGAAAAAGAAAAAAAATTCACAGGAGGACTAATCATTTTGACTTCAACTGCATATCAGTGCTGCACCTGGAGAAAATCTCAAGTTGAAATAGTCCAAAGAAATTATTGAGAAATTAGATGGTTCTTCAATTAAAAGAGTAACTAAGTTAAGGGTGTTTAAATGCTTTATTATTTATCACCACTGAGAATAATTATATTTATATATATATATATATATATATATATATATTAGGGCTGTCAATTGATTAAAAAAATTAATTAAATCACACTTTTTTTGTGATTAATCATGATTAATCACGAATCCCCCCAAAAAAAAAAATCCAAAATACAGGCATTGCAAATATGGAAATTGAAAAAAATGGCGCTCTATAGGCGAACGGCAATCACACCGCCCTCAACCTGAAAGTGAAATAGAAAGTGACCTGTTCGCGGATGAAAGTGAGGACCGGAAGGGAGGGGGTGGTTGTCGGGGATGAAAGTGAGGACCGAGAGGGAGGGGGTAGGTGTCACGGATAAAAGTGAGTACTGGGGGGTTCGCTCGCTATTCTGTCGCCTAAGGCGGCCGCCTAGGTTGCCTCTATGGACGCTCCAGCTCTGAACACACGTCGGCCACAACAGGAAATAAAAAATAAAAACTGCAACTGCGTTAAATGCGTTAATTTTTATTGCGTCATATATACATATATACATACACACACACTATGAAATTAAGTTACATCACAATTGTATTTTTTTAATTGTCAGTTGTATTAAAAAAAAGTTATGCTGAATAAAAAGGGTAGGTATTACAATTATGTTTGGCTTTCAACACATTATTTATAATGCTGTATGTGGTTAAGAAATAGCTATTAACTTCTTTTTTTTTTGGTGGGGCCAGTGAAAATGTTGGCAGGGCAAGTAAAAATCTGAACAAAGTAGAAAAAATCCTTAGCGTTGAACCCTGTGTGTGTGTGTGTGTGTGTGTGTGTGTGTGTGTGTGTATAATAGTTTTTTATATATAATCGTGTCTCATGCTAGTGTTTTGAAGTGTTATGCTTTTCTTTCATTTTATATCACAAATAGTAAAAAAAAGAATGCTCTAGTTGATTAGGAAAGTGTCTATCATGCAAATGTGCAACCTGGTGCAAGAGTCAGAGATGAGAGGGTGTCTTTTCTACAGGTGGTTTGTTAAGCCCACTCGCAAGATACTAAGGAGAGTTTTTTTGTGTGTGTGTGTGGTGTAGGACACTGAAGAGGCACTGATGATGAACCTGAGGGACAGTCAGATCCTCAATCACAAACAAAACCTGGACTGGAACTGGATTTTGATCATCACTATATTGAAGGTAAAGACCTACATTCAGTTCTTAAAAAATGTAATTTTATGTTTTTACTAGTTTACTCAGTCAGCAGTATTCTATGCATACAGACAATTTCCTTCTTGCGCACAGTATACATATTATACTGCATATTTCAGAAAGTATGTGTAGTATGGTGATGTGCAGTTATAAAAAAATGTCAATACAATTGCCCTAAAGGGGAACTATTGTGCAAAAATCACTTTTATAAGTGGTTAAAACACAATTGTGTGGCAACCGTTTGTGAATATAAGCAGCTACAAATGGTAGAAATGTATTAATTGTATTTTTTTTTATAATCACACTTGATAAAAACAGTCTGCAGAAACACTTTGATTGACATTCTGCCTTTGTACGTGTCATCAGAGGGGAAAAGCCTCGCCCATTAGTGACCATCTCTCCCTCATTAGCATAGGAGTTAGTCTTGTTTTTGAATCTGCCACTATTGGCTCGTTTCCACTGACTGGTACAGTATGGTATGGGTCGGTACGGGTCACCTTTATCAGGCTTGCATTTCCACTGCTAAAAGGGTACCAATGGTACTCTTTTGGTGGGCGTGGTGTACGACAAAAAGTTGCAGTTAACGTCATTTTCACTCAAGAAAATGTCTAAAGTAAAGCTGTACGGGTCGCTCACATATCATATGAGAAGCACTTCTC
>CAIGQZ010000427.1:32815125-32825277 GCA_903798205.1 Danio tinwini
CTCGCAATTCAGAGAAATTAAAAAAATTCATAGATAGATTGTCAGAATTGTAAGTTATAAAGTAGTTTCCTGTTATTAAGAGTGAGCTCAAATGGAGTGTTAAAGACTCTTCAGATCACTGCTCACGAGCCCAATAGACGGTCTGTATAATTCCGTTTAGACCAAAACACATGGCCTAGGGCAGAACAATATTTCGTTTAAGCATCGATATCGCAATGCGTCTATTCCCAATAGTCACATCGCAGGATTTGTTTATTTATTAAGGAATAAAGGATAAAGATATTATCAAATATTATTGTATACATTTTTTATAGAACGATAACCATGTTTTTTATGCTTGACTGTTCAATTTATATATTTTTCAATACTGTTAGACTCCCCTGAAAACTGTAAAGCACTGTTTATTTAACTTTTATTTATGTTGATTTATTTTTATATATGCTTGTAATTTATTATATTTTCTGCAGATGCACTGCATAAAAAAAGCTTGATTACCCCAATCGATCTAAATTAATGAAATATTTTCAAATAGAGCTGTTCAAATCATCTGGTGATATTATATTCGTATCGCACTGTATGTTGCAGCAAAGCAAAATACTGCAATGTCGTATTTTTCTGATATCGTGCAGCCCTAACATGGCCTAATAAAAAAAAGAACAAGTCCATACAAATAAATGAGCAATAGCCTAGTTGAAAGTAGGATAGAAAATTGGATATAGGCTATAGACTGTAAAATATATGTACGTAGTATCTGTGACGTCACCCATTGGTTTCTAAAGAAACCAAAAGAAGCTACATGGCCAACTGTCGCCATTTTGTTGGTCCGTCATCGGGATACCAAACAAGGGCAAAGAGGCGGAGCGTGAGCTGAGCTACAGACGGCTGCTAGCATTTTGCTTAGCCGGGCTTTCCTATGGGAGAAATGCTTAATTCTTCATTACCTGCGACTCATTTGTTCTGGCCACGTGCTTGATTGTACACTATATCTATAAAGTGTTGTCTTTTAAAAACATTGTTATAATACATCGAGCCACTAAACATTGTTCTTATGATGTTTTTCTAAAAGAGGAAACCTCGAATTACTTCCAAATACTTTCAAGTATAATCTGTGTTAGTTAATGCAAGGCTATTGATGAAATGCAGGCATAACACTGTATGACAACGCTTCAGACGACTGTTCTAGAGCCTATAGCTAATCAATGTGTCAGATTCTGGAGTGCATGACAGGTCTAAAGAAAATTATAAATGATAAGTGATCTTAAATAAAACAAATACATTTATAGAGATGGTATATAAGTATATAATTTCACTCACCTGGGAAATGGAGGCCACGTGAATGGTTTGTGAGCACAATTAAGTGCACACAGCATGCCATATCATCTGATCATTGTAGGAAATAATTTCAAAACGCAATTGACTGTGTAAAGCCACATAAAACAACACAAAAATATGATGTATATGCTGAGTTCAGCCGCTAATCAGCTGGAATCAGCTAAGGTGAAGTGACGGCGACCAGCAAGATCTAGCTGTCACTCAAGTGGCCACGCCCTTAATTATGCAGACTTAATATAACCTAATATAAACGAAATGGATGAATTATAAAAAAATTCAACCCCCTTACAGTTGTCATGAAGGGTAATATTGGCTATATGCACTAAAATCGTTTTTTTGTACCAGGCTGAAACACCTTTTTTTCTGTATAAAGTTGACCATTTTAACAGTGGGGTCAATAAAAATGTTCTCTACTATAGAGCCACGACTAGCAGAATTTCGATGAATTGCAGTTTCAATTTACTTCCGTATTGGCTTAACGAGGGAGAGCGGGAGGTTGCCGCTTGATATAGGTTTTATATTTAGCGATTCTTCCAAAAACCTGAAATTTAGATTTCTATATTATTTCTCTATTATATGGGCTAATGCAATTCGTCTGTGTATGCATCTTTAACACTGTTCATGAAAGTGTGGGAACCCTGAATTCACACTCTGTGACTCTCTTTGGCAGATCTGTCAGATGGTTTCTCTCAGTGGCACAGTCAACCATCCCATAATCACCTGGAGGTGGTTGCTCAGTCCAAGTTCTCCGGGGTGTCGGGCTGCAGTGACGCGGCCGTCAGTCAAGGCTCCGCCTGCAGCACTCCCAGCACTGAGATCCTCCTGGGTAAGTAAAGAGCAGCACTAGTTCGCTTTTACCTCTGTCACTTTCTGATACTAATTCTCAAACCACAGACCAAGACCTTGCTCACACTTTACACAAGTATGTGTGTGTATATATATATATATATATATTAGGGGTGTGACGAGATGCCTACTCCACGAGACGAGATGAGACGAGATACGAGATTGGGTTCACGAGAAAGAGACGAGATTTTTACACTATTTTTAAGAAATCCTCAATGATGAAATATATAAATGGAAAATAGTCTTTTATTCAACTGGGGAAAAAAACTAATTTCTTACTACTTCTACTTAGGTGCTTTCTTTAAATCAACTTGTAATGAATGTTATTTTACTTCTATTTTAATGAATTATACGCAGTAATGGACATGCAAACACTGCTAAATATTTTGCTAATAGCCTATGTGAATGGAAAATAATCTTTTTATGTATAATTTTAAATATTAGCAAAATATTTGCTAATATATGAATGGAAAATAGATTTTTATTCAACTAGAAAAAAAATCACAAAATACAAAACAATTTAGGTGCTTTTTAAAAACATTGTAATGAATGGTATTTTATTTCTATTTAAATTAATTCTATGTCATAAAGGACATGCAAACACTGCTAAATATTTTGCTAAAAACTCTACCGACTGGCTTCTCCCCTCTACAGTTTCACATGATATATCGAGCTTATTTTCACACACTAAAACAAATATATATAATTTTTTGTATTTCATTTTTAATTTAATAAATGAGTTTCACTTTCATTTAGCAAGATTTCATTCAGGCCCCGTGACTCACTCTGAGCTACTGGATGCGATCATGCGAATATGAAGGACTGATAGGAGAGTTGTTTTAATGGAGTTTGATAACGCACGCAGAATGAAAAAAAATTCAGCTTTTCCCGGACAGTATAAACGTGTGTTTCGCGATGATGATGTGACGATGAGTTTCCAGGAGTTTATTCAGTGAGTGTGTGTGTTTGTTTGCGTGCGCTTAGAGATGTGTGCGTCTGTAGTGCTTTACTGACTCGCTAGGTTTGTAGGTCCTGTCGCAAAATGCAGCTAAAAGTCCTTCACGGTGTTAATAGTTTGATTACGGCGTTTACATATCTGCACTTCAATAATGCGACTTAAATAGGAATACTCTACGTCTTAATTCCATTTGTGTTTACGACGATTGTATCTTTGAGCATATCTGAAGTGCTATTACATTGCATGGATACAAACTATAATGTGTGAGGCTGTAGTTGTAGCCTATGTTGGATGCGGCACCTGCTGAACAAAAAAGCGGTTACATCACTCCTGCTCACCCGAGTGAGATCTTTTTATCTAGGTCTTTTTAAACCAGTAGGCATCTTGATGTAATGTCCATGGCATCATTTCTGCACGTGATGTATGCAATCCGCTTGTTAAGTGGTGACGTGATGGTGAAGTATGTAATACTGTTTCCGGGTCCAAGCCTCCACTCATTTGAATTGACAAAATATTTGTTTATGATCACTTTTTATTCATATCACACATTAAAGTGAATTTTATATAAGTCAAAGTGTACACAACAATCTCTGGGCTTGCTGCATCACAAATACAAAAATGTTAACAACAATGTGTATCATATGCCACAGAGATGAGGCCACCTTGGGTCATATGTTCTGGACGTGTCCATCCCTAAGATCGTTTTGGTCTGCGGTGTTTGAAAGGAGAAAAGGAGATACAACCAGATCCAGTAATTGCAATATTTGGTGTGACACCTGGAAACCTTGCACTACCATCAGTTCAATTAAATGTGCTAGCTTTCTCTTCTTTGTTGGCCTGAAGGCTTATACTTTTGCAGTGGAAGTCAACTAAACCACCAACACATACTAAATGGGTAGAAAATGTCATGGCATATCTAAAGCTAGAAAAACTCAAATATAGCACCCAAGGCTCAAATAATAGATTCTTCAAAGTTTGGAGACCGTTCCTGTCATATTTTGAGAACAAATTTATTCCAAATACTTAAATTGTAAGCTCTCACCCCCCTCCCCCCCCCCCCCCCCCTTTTTTATTTATTTATTTATTTTTATTAGTATAATTTCACCTTGTATTTTATTTATTTTTTATTTTTTTCTCTCCACGTGTTCTTGTATGTGTTTAAGTTGCTCTGTTAAAAAGTTTTTCTGGAAAATTCAATAAAAAGACTTGTACTATTTAAATATATATATATTAATTACATTTATTTTGGAAGTTTTCATATTAGTATTAGTGTGAAATTATACACAATATACAAATATTCAGACAAATTTTATTAATAAATTATGCATATATAAAAAATGCTGTACTTTATTTTAATGATGTTTGGTTTGTTATATCAGCATTATTTTATATATTTAAATGATGTTAAAAATGCATCCGATATGCTCAGAAAAAAATATTTAATTTAAAAGAACTCATTTTAGCATGTAGGAAAAAAGAAAAACTTGTTGATGCGTGAAAGCCCAAGAATCTTTAATTCTGTTTAAAGAGCAACAGAAGTCTAACAGATGTGTTTGTGCAGGAGGGAAGGCCATATCTGAGGACGGGCCGGCCTGTCGAGTTCTGCTGAGAAAAGAGGTTCTGCGGCTCGTCATCAACCTCAGCTCTTCTGTCGGTACCAAAGGACACGAAACCAGCCTTCTCACGTAAGAACAGAGTAAAAAGAACTGCATGTGTTAATCAGTGTTTGTACAGTGTTACGTACCGACCAGTCTAGGGTTGGCGGGAACAATAACAAACGTAGAAATAAATAAATAAATTAAACTTTTATAAAATCTCAATTTAGGGTTTTCACCTTCTCCTGTCCCAGCTCACAATAATCACAACCAGTTTATCAAGGAATAACAAAATTTATTATTTTAACAGTAAGTATCTCAGAAGCATCTCTTCGGAAGGGAATCCAGGCCAAAATAACAAACAAAAAGACAGCTAACTTGCGGGGAATAATTCTAACTTACCTACTAAAATAAAATTACCCCAAATCAAATTACAGCAATCTTCCCTTTCTCCCTCGCTGCCACAAACCAGGAGAAAACGTTTTTAAAGTAAATGGCGATTCCCAACCTACAGCTTCAATTTAACCAAAAATAAGATATTGTTTAAATAAGTGAAAACAAAGCACACAGGCTCAAACTAAATAAGTCAATCACACCACACTAATTCAACAAGCAATCTGGGGCAGGAGACAGGAGACGCTCGAAGCAACAGCAGCGGCAACAACGACGGTGATTTGCGACCTGCACCGAGCAGAAAGATCTGTCCTTTGTTCCTCTCCTCCGTTTATATACGCTCCCACTCGCAACACAGCTGGACCGCAATCAAGCGCAGCACTAGAGGGAGAAAGAGAGAGACCTGCGCATGCTTCACAGCGCGCAACACAACATCAGCTCCAGATGCATAAACAAAATACAAATCTGTGTATATATAATATATATACTTATATATAAAATAAACAAACAAGTAATTATTACGTTCTGAAACGTAACAACAGTGTATAACGTTATGTTGCTCAATTGCAGGATAAAGGAGAAGTTTCCATACGCGTTTGATGACATCTGCCTGTACTCCGAGGTTTCCTTCCTGCTGGCTTCCTGCACCTTCCGTCTGGCCTCACGCCGCTTCATCCAAGAGCTCTTCCAGGATGTGCAGTTCATTCCGGTATGCCATTAATTATAAACACTTCTCATATATCCACCACAATCATTTTGCAGCACTTGAATTTAGGTTCTCTGAGTTTATATGGCTTGTTTATATCTTCTACATTTGATTACAGACTCTTGGTTATACCAGAGACCACCCATATAATACATTTAAAAAGGTGTACGCAATACATTAACTAAATAAAATATACATGTTTTTCTTTTTTCCTTTATTATGTGAATAAATATGCAAATTACAGGAGACAAATCAAGTACGAAAAATGTACATTTATAAAATTATAGGCAGTTAAATAAATGTTGTTTTGATCTTTCTATTGATCAAAGAATTCTGAAACAAAATATCATAGAATGTATCATAAAATTCCATAAAAAATAAGCCTCAAACACTTCCCAGCATTAATAAAACAAAAAAGAACCATTATTAATGATTAACTGTCTATAATAATTAAGCACCAAATTGCCATATTAGAATGATTTCTGAGTAATTATCCAGCTTTGCATCACAGAAATTGATAAAAAAATATTCAAAGTGAAAATTGTTGTTTTAAAGTATATTAATATTTCATAATAGTAATAATACTGGTTGTAAATGCAAAATCATGTTTATTTATTTATGTATTTCTAATTTGAAACTTTTTTTTTTTAAGAGTGAATATACAAAATTACAGAAATATCTCTGCTTATGCATACCAAATCAACAATATGTTACTTCTGCGATTATTGAATATGAATAGCATATATGAAAATTGGACATAAATACGCTCACCTGCCACTTTATTAGGTACACCTTACTAGTACTGGGTTGGACCCCTTTTGCTTTCAGAACTGCCTTAATCCTTCGTGTCATAGATTCAACAAGTTACTGGAAATATTCCTCAGAGATGTTGCTCCATATTAACATCATAGCATCATGCATTTGCTGCAGATTTATCAGCTGCACATCCATGATGTGAATCTCCCGTTTCACCACATCCCAAAGGTGCTCTATTGGATTAAGTTCTGGTGACTGTGAAGGCCATTTGAGTACAGTGTATTCATTGTCAGGTTCAGGAAACCAGTCTGAGATGATTCACGCTTTATGACATGGTGAGTTATCCTGTTGGAAGTAGCCATCAGAAGATGGGTACACTGTGGTCATAAAGGGATGGACATGGTCAGTAACAATACTCAGGTAGGCTGTGGCGTTGACACAATGCTCAATTGGTACTAATGAGCCCAAAGTGTGCCAAGAAAATATCCTCCACACCATTACACCACCAGCCTGAACTGTTGATACAAATCATGATGAACCCATGCTTTCATGTTGTTGGTGCCAAATTCTGACTCTACCATCTGAATGTCGCGGCAGAAATCGAGACTCATCAGACCAGGCAATGTGTTTCCAATCTTCTATTGTCCAATTTTGGTGAACCTCTGCGAATTGTAGCAAATTTTCTCTTTTTCAGACCATTATCTTTAAATCCTAGAGATGGTTGTGCATGAAAAAATTCAAGTAGATGAGCAGTTTCTAAAATACTCAGATCAGCCCATCTGGCACCAACAACCATGCCATGTTCAAAATCATTTAAATCACCTTTCTTCCCTATTTTGATGCTCGATTTGAACTTCAGCAGATCGTCTTGACCATGTCTACATGCCTAAATGCATTGAGATGCTGTCATGTGATTGGCTGATGAGAAATTTGCGTTAACGAGCAGTTGGACAGGTGTACATAATAAAGTGGCCGGTCCGTGTATTTAAGTTCTTGTCCTAAAGAGAAAAATGGCCGAAAAAAAAATTATTCGCCCTCTTGTACATTTTTTTTTCTTTTTTTAAAATATTTCCTAAATGATGTTAAACAGAGCAAGGAGTTTTTTACAGTATATCCTATAATATTTTATTCTTTTGGAGAAAGTCTTATTTGTTTCATTTCAGCTAGAATAAATGTTGTTTTAATAATTAAAAAAAACATTTTAAGGTCAATATTATTAACCCCCTTAAGCACTATGTTTTTTTCTGATTGTCTACAGAACAAACCATCATTATAGAATGACTTGCCTAATTAACCTGGTTAAGCCCTTAAATGTCACTTTAAGCTGTATAAAAGTATCTAGAAAAATATCTAGTAAAATATTATTTACTGTCATCATGGCAAAGATAAAATAAATCAGTTATTAGAAGTAATTTATTAAAACTATAATGTTTGGAAATGTGTTGAAAAAATCTTCTTTCCGTTAAACAGAAATTGGGGGAAATATACATAATTCAGGAGGGTTAAAATTCTGACTTCAACTGTATATAAAAATATTTGTAAAATAATAAATAATTATCAATTAATTAATAAATATAATTAAATTATTATTAAGTGCATCCAGGTTCAGAATAAAAATTGTTGCATCGCTATTTTACAGTGCATCTCTGATGTTGACGACTTCTATCTCCATTTTTATGATGAAACAGTTGCGCTATGTTGAATTAAATATGACTTGAATAAAGTATGACCTGTAAAAACACATATTGCTTGACCACAGGTGTTTTAGTGCCTCTATGATGTTAAGTTTTTGGTTTTTCTCCAGCTGTATGATGAAGCCGAAGCGGTGTTGACTAAACCATCGGTGGAGAACACAGAGTCTTGATGCCTCCATCAGCTTCCTGAACACTTCACTGCCTCCATCATCACCATCATCATCATCATCTTCTCCCATTCAACACAGAAACACATGAATAAGTGGAAATAGAGGACAGATGGAGGAGAGGAAGTAAACGCTTGCAGGAATCTTCAGATGGAGCAGTTTACCAAAAAAGGTCATCAGACTGTGAAACAGGTGAACTTCAGAGGGTCTGATTTGAGCGAGCACAAAAAACAAACTATTTAACTCGTATATAAACATGAGAGAGAGAAAATGAAATGCTGTTTACACTTTAAGATTTCCAGATGCACAGATGAGCTGAACACTTCTCTGCACTGGTGTGTGCATGTGCGTGTGAATGTATGTATGTGTGTGTGTGTGTACATAATTCCCAATATTTCACAAACATTAACACTACAAACAAATGTGCCACTGCAAATGATTCGACTATGAAATTTAGGACTTTCAGAAGTGAGAACAGGCAAAAAAAACGGGATCGCATTTGTGCTATTTATTTGTTTTTGTATGCGTGGTTAAATTAATGTTTTTATGACCTCCAGACAACCAGTTTTTTTTTTTGTTTTTTTTGGGTGGGGGTGGGGGGTGGGGGAGTGGTGTGGGACATGCAAACATTCGCATCTATTGCTGGAAATGTATTAAAACGCACATGCGAGCACTAATACTTCATCACTGAGCTACTTTGATTGATAATAGTGTGGATTTTTTTCACAATTGCAAGGGTGATTTTGATGAATTAGCAAAATATATCAATTATAGGTCACTTTTTAGCTCCTTTATCATTACCGTGAAGCCAAATTCTCTTTGATTATTATCATTTTTTATAATCAGATTTTGAAATTAAAGGGATAGTTCACCCTAAAATGAAAATTTGCACACTATTTACTCTCCCTCAAACATTTATGGGTTACTTCCATCTGTTACTAAAGACGATATCTTGAATAAAACCTGTAACCACTGATTTTCATAAGAGGAAGAGCAAATACTATGGAAGTCAGTGATTACATGTTTACAACATTCTTCAAAGTAGCTTTGTAATATAAAATAGCAGTTTTAGAAAAAGTAAATGATATAATTTTCAGTTTTTGGGTGAACTGTCTCTTTAAATGGGACATGGATGCATAATACTTTGGGCAAACAGTGGTTGGTATATCTCTTGTGTAAAACGTTTACAGATATGAAAAATATATATATATATCGAACAATACTCTTTCGTTCCCTGTGATCTGATCTGATGGTGGGACATTGATAATGAGTTGTGCAGGAAGTTAAACCGGATAAACATAATCGTGGATTAGTTTTATTGATAGGTTTACTAAAAGTGATCCTCAAGTAGCTTTGGAATATTCTTAGTTCAATATTGTGCTGCTCACCAAATCTTTGACTTGATGTTGATTACAACAGAAAAGCCTTTATTTTTTCAATACAATTTTTCAATACAAGTATTATATTTCATTTTTAGATTTAAAAGCGACAAGTTGGCTTTACTTAAAAAGTGGGCAAACACATTGTAACTGTTAAGTTGACTTAATAAAATTTTTGGATTAATGTAAAAAGTTATTAATCTAAGTCAACTAATCGCTTAAAAACACCAGATTTACCCCTTTTTTCAAAGTAAAGTCAAATAACTGAAACTAAACTCTTTAAAAAAACATCAGATTTACTTGATGTTTTAAATTCAACTAATCTC
>CAIGQZ010000427.1:32825287-32850124 GCA_903798205.1 Danio tinwini
TTACTTGATGTTTTAAATTCAACTAATCTCTTAAAAAAACATCAGATGTACTTGATGTTTTAAAGTCAACTAATCTCTTAAAAAAAAACATCAGATTTACTCACTTTTTTCAAAGTCAACTAATCGGATTAAAAACATCAGGTTTACCCTTTTTTTTTATTAAAGTCAACTAATCGCATTAAAAACACCAGATTTACCAATTTTGTTTCCAAATTAATTTTAACTAATCACATTAAAATCTTACTGTTACTTACTGTTTTAAAGTGATGTCAACTAATAACTTTAAAAACATCAGATTTACTCAACATTTTTAAGTAAAGTCAACTAATCGCTTTAAAAGCATTAGATTTACTCACTATTTTAAAGTTAAGTAATCGCTTTAAAAGCATCAGATCTACTCAAAGTTTTAAAGTAAAATCAACTAACCACTTCAAGAACATCAGATTTACTCACTGTTTTAAAGTGGTCAAATAATTGCTTTAAAAGCATTAGATTTACTCACTGTTTTAAAGTAGTCAACTAATAACTTTAGAAACATCAGATAATCAACTAATCGGTTAAAAAAATATCAGATTTACTCTTTCAAAGTAAAGTCAACTAATCACTTCGAAAATATCATGTTTACTTATTTTTTCAAAGTAAAGTCAACTAATCGCTTTAAAAGCATCACGTTTACTCACTTTTTCCGCAAGTAAAGTCGACCAATCGCTTTAAAAACACCAGGTTTACTCACTCTTTCAAAGTAAAGTCAACTAACCACTTCAAAAATATTAGGTTTTCCCATTTTTTTTTCAAAGTAAAATCAACTAATCGCATTAAAAACATCAGATTTACTCACCTATTTTATTTTTAAAAAGTGAGTAAATCTGATGTTTTTAAAGACAACTAATCGCTTTAAAAACAGATGTACTCACTTTTCTAAGTTGTCAACTAATTGTTTTAAAAACTTAAGATTTACTCACAGTTTTAAAGTAAAGTCAACTAATCACAACTTAATGCTTTCAGGAACTAAAAATAACTAATTGTAATGACAATACTTTTACAATGTGAATATTTATAGACCTAGTTTATCACTAAAAATCCTAAAAAATTAAAAACACAGGTTTTTTAAGGCGTTCATGACAGTTATTCACACGTTCCATCCAAAATCTCATTGTATTCATGATGTGGTACAAAATCAATTATTAACAGGGATTAAAAGCAATTCAATTTCTTTCAGGCAGTAAAATGTGCTTGACTTATATATACATTGTGCACCAATAAAATAATAATCTTAATTTACTTCATGTAAAATATACTTCTTAAACGAATGGACTAGCCAGAAGGATTTCTGTTGTAACCAATGACCAATTCCTCTTGGTGATATATTTCTAACGTTGAGCCTGAAATGTTCTTTTAAGCTGCCAAAGCACTTTGTAGCGTTTCCCTTCACCTTTTTAAATGCAATGAATCCCAGTGTGTTGCCTAACCATGCACCTGCTTTATCAAGCCAAACCCGCACTGAAACATTTACCATGATAAACACTGGCACAGATCGTCTCAAATTTCACTATCATGGAGTCTGGTAGTAAAGCCACAGTTTTTACATGTGTCTTTTTGTATTGGTGTTCTGGACGTGTTCCTGATGTTCACATGAAGCACTGATCCGTCTTTCCTGTTCTCCCAAAATGTTGTTTTAGATTTGCATGTTGAATCGACACATCCAGTTTTGTATTTATTAACTGCAGGATGTTTTTTTGTTGTTGTTGATATGCGTCTTTGATTGGCTGAAGAGAAAACGTGCCACAGCTTTGACTTGCGCCTGTGCTGCGGATCTGTACAATATACGGTAAAAGAAATTAAAAAAATATATATATTTATATTTTTCCTAAACGATGACGTTGCAGGAGACGGTGTAATTTAAAAACGTTGTTTTTGTTTTGTTTTGCCTGAATTGTGGTTTCCCTTGTAAAGTGTGTACAGTGTGTTTTTGGGCACTTTCAGCTCTGGAAAAAAATCTTACAGTCTTATCAAAGGGATAAATATATATTATTAAAGAAGAAAACTCATGGAGTGCATTTGTGCTGTTTGAGTGCATTTGAAGGCATTTTACCTCTTTTTACTAAGATTTACCTTTTATTAACTTTTTTTTCACTGCTGGTAAAACAGCGCTTTTTTTCATGCTTCTGTCATATTTAAGGCCGTACTCACACTATGCTATCCGAACCGTGCCCAGGCCCGTTTCCCGGATCGTTTAAGAGTGCTCTAAATAGGGCTCAGGCACAGTTCACTTGGGTGGCCCTGGCCCGGTTGGAAGAGGTGGGCCTGAGCACGGTTCACTTGGGCTCAGATGCGGTACGCTTACAGTGTGAGTGCAAGCGTGCCTAAGCCTGAAACTGAAAGCGAGACGTGACTTTTTAAGGGACTGTTTCATATGGATTAATTAATCATTCATAGTGTTCAATGAACACAAACTGTCGTAGATTATTAAAGACGCAAATCCCTCACTGCACGACACCTGCGCATTCAGCAAACTTCCTAATTCCTGCAGCACGAGGACTGTTTATGAGCGTCAAAAGTGGCTCGGCGAAATATTAGACTGCGTGTCTCCACATATCAAACGACTTAAACGATATAACTAAAGAAATCTTTACTGTGCTGAGCGAGAGCGCTTACTGAACAGCGCATCATCGATGACGTCAGCGCGCCCAGGTCCGAATGTAATGTGAGTGCGACCCGTCGAGGGAGACGGGAGGAGGGACAAGCGTGCTTTGGCCTGGTTCAAGGCAACTGTACATAGTGTGAGTACGGCCTCAAAAACATTTTTGTCGATCTAATTCAAAGAAAACATCCAAAATACACATTTAAGCATTTTTGTTGATGCATATTATTAATTATTGTCTGTAGATCTTAATTATAACATATATTTTTAAAGGCTGTTTATGTATATAAATTATAGAGTACTGTATGTATGTATGTATGTATGTATGTATGCATGTATGTATGTATGTATATATGTATATATATATATGAGGAGAATGGCCAGACTGGTTCCAGCTGATTGAAAGGCAACAGTAACTCAAATAACCACTCGTTACAATCAAGGTCTGCAGGAGAGCATCTCTGAACGCACAACATGTCCAACCTTGAGGCGGATGGGCTACAGCAGCAGAAGACCACACCGGGTGTAACTCCTGTGGTGTGGTGTAATTGTGTGGGGGATATTTTCTTGGCACACTTTGGGTTCATTAGTTCCAATTAAGCATCATGTCGACGCCACAGCCTACCTGAGTATTGTTACTGACCATGTTCATCCCTTTATGACCACAGTGAACATATTTTCTGATGGCTACTTCCAGCAGGATAACGCTCCATGTCATAAAGCAGAAATCATCTCAGACTGGTTTCTTGAACATGACAATGAGTTCACTGTACTCAAATGGCCTACACAGTTACCAGAGCTCAATCCAATAGAGCGCCTTTGGGATGTGGTGGAACGGGAGATTCGCATCATGGATGTGCAGCCGACAAATCTGCAGCAACTGCGTGATGCTATCATGTCAATATGGAGCAATATCTCTGAGGAATATTTCCAGCACCTTGTTGAATCTAAGCCACGAAGGATTAGGGCAGTTCTGAAGGCAAAATGGGCTTCAACCCTATACTAGTAAGGTGTACCTAATAAAGTGTCCGGTGAGTGTAAATATATATATATATATAAATATATATATATACATTTATGGATACTCCAGAAACAGTAAACAAAGCCTCTGATGCAGTTTACGGTGTTGTCCTGACCTGCGGTTTGGTAAGTACTCTTTTGCATCATCAGTCAATTTCACAGAAGTTTGTCAAAAGTTCCCATCACCTTGCTTCTGTCTGTGAACGTAAACAGTTGATGAAGAAATTGCTTGTGTATCAGCATATTAGATCTGTGAAGCAATGGCCATAACGCAATACTACCACAACTTGACCAGGTGTGACGGCTTTACATTTCAGAGAGAATAGATAAACACACTAAAGGACATTGAAAGACACTGTAATTAATTAATTATATGAGCTCATTAGCTAAATAAAATGAAAAGTGCAAAAGTATCATGATCTTAACCTAATCTCGCTGTTCAGTAGTTGCTGTTTTGTTTTTTTACTTTTTATTTGCGATTTTTCTATGTATTTTTTTTTTTACAGAACAACCCCTTCCCCAACAATTAAACCCCTTACAGAAAAATATAACAATATAAAAATTAAAATAAGAAAAATGATACTAAATTAATAGAGTACTGCCATCAAAAATTCCTTTCAGGGAATACATTTGTACGTCATTAAGCTGCTGTTTTAAGAAAAATATTGGATTGTGCCAATGTTCAAGACTTATTTTTACATTATACATTTAAAAAATACACATTGTTATGAATAAAAATACATTATATAATTTTTTTGTATATACATTGATTTCAGATGTGAAGGCAGTATGTTTTGATAGATATTTAGTCATTGTACAGGGCTGAATCCGGCCCCCGAGGCAATTTGTTCCGGCCCCCCAAATAGTGTTACCAAGACATCAAAATAGATTTAGTCCAGTCGAAAAACGGCTGCTATATGAAGTGATGCTCTTCTGTTTAATACAGCACAAGCTGCAGTTAAAGGCTGTGCATAGCGTGAGTCACCTGACATAAGTGAGTGTTGCGGGCAGCCAAAAACATTTGAATATATTTGTAGAAAAGACCTTTTGTACAATGCACTGATATCGTTAAAAGGGATGCAATGATTAGCTAATTTCACCATTAACAGCGCTTTTATTCATTAAAGGCTTCTCAACGGCGCATTTCTGTTGCACGGAAAAAAGCTGCTGCAACTAGTTATGCCAATACGCACGCACATTGGATTAACTATAGCAGCAAGCCGTTGACATATTGCGTCTTTTCCGCACGCAAGTACATTATTTTCAATTGGGACGTGCGCATATTGGAAGCGGTGCGCGCACGGCTCACAAGCGGACCAACGCACTCGCGCCCTGCAGGCGCGGCACACAGTTGAAATGATCTCAGGCTGTAGTGTTGAGAGTTGTGCGTGGCTTTCAGTGCAATACAAACAAAAGATATGTTAGATGAATTATTACAAAATATTAAAATGATTATGTAGGCTATAAACGCAGATAATAACAGCAGTTAATTTAAATTCTTAAATGGGTGGGTGTCTTAAGGAGCAAAAATACAGCATATGGGCTCTTATATTGCTGTTGTGTCATCACTTATATTGCAAGTCATATCTCTCCGCCCCTCCTTTTGGAATGCTTTTCATGAACTGGCCCCCAAAGCTGTAACGCTTTAACAAGGTTAAATTTGTTTGAATTTTGTATCATGAACTAACAACAATGCTGTTTCATTCATAAAACACTGTAAATTAATGTTGATTTTAACATGGTTAATCGTGATCGGTTATTATGACTATAAACCGATCAAAAGTAACAGTACAATAAAATGCTGGTTCACTTCAAATTTCCTAAAACTTAACAGTGATAAAACTGAAATTCTTCTTGTTAGAAATCTACACTTTCTAAATCTGACTCCATCTCACTTACTATAGATGGCACTTCAGTCTCCCCCTCTCCTCAGGTTAAGAGTTTGGGTGTCATCCTTGACAGCTCACTCTCCAGTCTCATATTAATAATATAACCAAGTCTGCATATTTTCATCTTCGTAATATAAACCGTCTCCGCTCCTCTCTCACCGCTCGCTCCACCTCTATTCTCGTACACAGCCTCGTCACCACGCATTGATTACTGCAATTCTCTCCTTTACGGTCTTCCACAGAAATCCCTCCATAAGCTTCAACTGGTCCAGAACTCAGCTGCCCGCATCATCACCAAAACTCCTTCTTTTCACCATATCACCCCCATTTTACAAGATCTGCACTGGCTTCCAATTAAACCCAGAGTAGAATATAAAATCCTCCTGCATACATTCAAGGCCATCTATAACCTCTCACCTTCTTATTTGTCTGATCTTCTCCATATCACCACTCATTCCCGCTCTCTTAGATCCTCCTCCTCCATTCACCTCTCTGTTCCCTCTGCCCGTCTCAGCACAATGGGGAGCAGAGCTTTCAGTCACTCTGCTCCCAAACTCTGGAATTCTCTTCCTCCTGACATCCGCAACATTGACTCTCTCCCTCTGTTTAAATCCAGACTTAAAACTCATCCGTTCAAAATAACTTACTCTTTATAACTGCATACTACACTCTGTATCATGTCTTTGTTTTTTATCATCTTCTCTATTTTTATACTATTGGTTTATTTTTAATTATTGAATTGTGTATATGGTGTTGTACAGTGACCTTGGGTTTCTTGAAAGGCGCTTTAAATAAAATCTATTATTATTATTAGTAAAGGCATTGTTGGATAATTGCAAATTTTTTATATTAATCTATCAGAGAATTGTGATATGTAATAAAGCTTCCAGTGAAGTATGAAGCTGTTTTCAACATTAATATGAAGATGAAATGTGTGAGTAGCACGTCATCATATTCGATGTTTTCAGAACACTCATGTGATGCTGAGGAAATGATGAAAATTCAACTTTACATCATTAATTACATTTTGAAGAGGACCTGTTATGCCAAAATCTCTTTTATAAGTGTTTTAAACACAGTTGTGTGGCAACAGTGTGTGAGTATAACCAGCTTCTAATAGTAATAATGTATTAATGTAATTAGTTTATAATCACACTTGATAAAAACAGTCTGCAGAAACACTTTGATCGACATTCTCCCTTTGTACGTGTCATCAGGGGGGAAAAGCTCGGCCCATTAGTGACAGTCTCTTCCTCATTAGCATGGGATGTTAGTCATCTTTTTGATTCTGTCACTATGCTGACACACAGGCATTCATAGCTCCGCCCTCTTTTAGAAGAGCACAATCTCATTTGAATTTAAAGCGACAGTCACCAAAATGGCACAATTAGGATCAAAGCCTAAAAGGGTCAGCTTCAACAAGTTGTAAAACATTATTTGTGTGTTGTTTTGAGATGAAACGTCATGTACACACTCTAGAGCAGGGGTGCCCAAACTTTTTCTCATGAAAGGCCAAAAACCAAACATGATTGAGGCTAGTTGGCCGAAGGCAAATATAGGCAAATTTCTTAATTTATTTAATAACATTTAAAAATGACTAGAAAATATTGCTTTATATTAACTAATAAAGTATTTTATTTTATTTTTTACATTTTATAATGAACATATTAAAGTAAAAACATAAACAATCTAATTTTAAAACAGAATGACACTTGTTTTTGCCTTGATTTCCTCACTGATGTCTTCTGCATAGTCCTCTCTATCTGTTGAGTAACAGTATTTACATTTTAATAAAATCAGATACATTTGCAAGATTTAATTGAAACATTTTCAGTTTGCTTTATTTTGTTGCTCAACAATAAAATAAAAATGATTACGTCAAATTAGAAACTACAATCTCTGTTTTAAAGGCGTTCGCTCCAGCCCTCTCCATCATTCTCACTCTCCTCTCAGATGGGAAGTTGGGCCAAATCAAAGGTTACAGTAGGCCAATTTTGGCCTGCGGGCCCTACTTTGGGCATCTCTGCTCTAGAGACATCAGAGACTTATTTTACATCTTATAAAAAGGGCATATAGGTCGCTTTTAAAATGTATTTAAACTGAAAACAGTCATTTTTTATTAAATTAATCAAATTGAAAAGTAAATAAATGCCCTGTTGAGCAAAACAAATTCAAAGCCTTTACAAAATCTATTGAATGATGGGGTACATTCAGAACATTAAAAGTTCTGAAATAGTATTAATGATATTAAATTATTCGCTAACACTTTAGGTCACAATTCATGCTATTACTGGCTTATTACTCGTCTATTAATAAGATATTACTGTTCGTTAGTAGTTATAAAGTATAATCTTATTCTGCATGCCTAACTTCTACTTACTATTAATAAACAGCTAACTAGTAATTTAATAAGCTAGTAGTGTTAATTAATGGTTTGTTAATACCGTGAATTGTGACCTAAACTAAAGTGTTACCAATTATTCTTTTGTAAAAAAGTTAATTCATGATACATAATACATTAAAAAAAACATTAATCAGATTTTCATTAATCAGTTTTACCTATAAAGCTTATAATACAATAGCTGGTCACACTTTATGATAAGGTTTCATTAGTTAATGTATATATTAGCATGAACTAACAATGAACAATGCTTGTATAGCATTTATCAATTATACAGTTGAAACCAGAAGTTTACATACACTAAAAAAAGGAACATAACCATTTATTAAAAAAAAATTCTGATGGTAAATCATTCTAAACGTTTACTATTTTACATCCGTTAGGATTACCTAAATGATTTACATTTGCTAACAATGGTTTCTCACAATAATTTGCAGGAATTTTGGCACATTCCTCCTGACAGAACTTGTGTAACTAAGTCAGATTTTTAGACTGTCTTGCTTGCACAAGCTTTGTCAACTCTGCCCGCAAATTTTCTATAGGATTGAGATCAGGGCTTTGTGATGGCCACTCCAAAACACTCACTCTGTTGTCCTTAAAGCACATTTTACGTTCTTTCTTTTTGTTGTTGCCTAATGTTTTTGCTATCTACAGCCTAATGATGGCTTCTTGACTGATAGCGACAGCTCTTTGGATCTCATCTTGAGAGTTGACAGTAACAGATTCCAAATGCAAATAGCACTCTTGAAATTAACTCTGGACTTTTAATCTGCTCATTGTATTTGGGATAAGGAGGGTTATAACACACCTGGCCGTTGAATAGCTCAGAAGCAAATTGTCTAATTACTTTTGGTCCCTTAACAAGTAGGAAGCACATATGCAAACTGTTGTAATTCCTACACCGTCCACCTGCTTTGGATGTAAATACCATCAAATTAAAGCTGACAGTCTGCAGTTAAAGCATGGCTTGTTTGGTTTCTCACAATAGTTTGCAGGAATTTTGGCACATTCCTCCTGACAGAACTTGTGTAACTGAGTCAGATTTGTAGGCTGTCTTGCTTGCACAAGCTTTGTCAACTCTGCCCGCAAATTTTCTATAGGATTGAGATCAGGGCTTTGTGATGGCCACTCCAAAACACTCACTCTGTTGTCCTTAAAGCACATTTTACGTTCTTTCTTTTTGTTGTTGCCTAATGTTTTTGCTATCTACAGCCTAATGATGGCTTCTTGACTGATAGCGACAGCTCTTTGGATCTCATCTTGAGAGTTGACAGTAACAGATTCCAAATGCAAATAGCACTCTTGAAATTAACTGGACTTTTCATCTGCTCATTGTACTTGGGATTAGGAGGGTTATAACCAGTGTTGTGCAAGTTACTTCCAAACTGTAATACATTACAGATTACTTGTTACTGTTATTTAAAAGTAATCCCTTACATTACAATATTACTGTCTCAAAATTGTAATATGTTACTTTACTCTTATATTACTTTTAAGTTACTTTCACCAAAAAAAAACTACAGATTTAGAACTTAACATTCTAAAACCACCAAATGTACGGCAGAGCATGTTACATCCAGTAGAAAGAGATATGATGTAGCAGAATGACTGTGACCTATCCAGGCTACTGACAATAATAGAGGTAAAGTTGGTTTTATTTTCGGATATTCAGACTTTCTTCCTATAATTTCAGAAAAGTATTCTTTGCAAATACTAAATAGGGAAATCATATAAGCAGTCAGTGACCATCAAAGTACAACACTGTTCACAGTCAATTAGTTAGTGTTAAGGTTGTTTTGACGTCATACTTGCATGCTAATTCCGATCGAATATTCAAAGTAACATGGTAAACAATATAGAGACTTCTAAATGAATGAATGTGCAAATATAAAACCAACTTTACAGCTATCTAACAATATAGTATATAATTGCCAACGTGAAGGCTCAAGACAATGCAAGAAAGAATGACAGTCAGATTCACAAATGATTTGGTTAAAGTATGGTAGAGGTAAAGTTGTTATCTGGCAATATCTGTGAATAGCTTGACTATGTATTGTAAATAATACTAGCGAGAGCAGATCATTCGCACGTGAGCAGACCAGCCAGTGTTTTGAGTGCACGCAAGGAGTTTTGTCTGTGAACAGAGGAAATGGACTTGCTCTTACGACATTTGTCAGTGAAATAACGCCATACGCACGTACGTCTATCTCACGAATTTACTGTCATCTGCCATTTTCATCTATTTGCCGCTTTTTAGCTGCACGTGGGCTTAACGTTACTGCAAACCGGGCTGAGCCAAAATAGCCCTGGAACTCGAGCTCAGAGGCTGAAATCATTCCGCGGTCAAAGTAAAAAGTTCCGATAGCCAGAGGGAGATTAATGACAACACACACGTTTATTCACTCACCACGAACAGGAAATATAACTGCGATATTTTTATATTTGTTAATGTCGGGCGAAAAGTTTGTTGTAACCCACGCGTTACTAAACATGTACGGAGTAAAATATTACTGAAAATGTATTAGTAATGCCTTACACTACTGCGTTACAGGAAAATGTAATACGTCACTGTAATACATTACTTTTGTAACGCATTACTCCCAACACTGGTCTAATTATTTTGGTCCCTTAACAAGTAGGAAGCACATATGCAAACTGTTGTAATTCCTACACCGTCCACCTGCTTTGGATGTAAATGCCATCAAATTAAAGCTGACAGTCTGCAGTTAAAGCATGGCTTGTTTGTTTATTTTCAAATCCATTGTGTTGGTGTGTAAAGCCAAAAATGTTAGAACTGTGTCGATGTCTAAATATTTATGAACCTAACTGTATATCCATTATACCATCAGTAAAACGGATTTAATGTTGGCCTAAAACAATAGCTCAGTACTATACGTATATAATCAACCCTGTCATAAACGTATTGTTCATGTTATATACATTAACTACTGACCCCTTGTTGTAAAGTGTTACCGCACAGCTTATAATAATAGAAAACAAAATAACAATCGTCACACGTGTAACAGAACCTTCTGTACATTTGTGATCATGCAAAACAGAGATTAAAGTACCTGAATTAGGTTGCAAATATGCTCAACAATTGCAAAACTTCACATTTCACAACAGATCTTCATTTTTTTTTTTGTTCAGGAGGAAGAGGAACTGGAGGATGTTGTGATAAGATGATCATCTCTGGTTTGGTTCATTGGCAGTGTTTCTCATATGTGGCCACAGAAGTGACATAGTCGCTGGAGATCTCTGGTAGCTGTTTGCTCTCCGGGCCGTTTGGTTGCACAGAAGACACGTAGGTGAAGTTTGTGAGGCCTGTGTTTGTCCAGATGTCTGTGTTAAAGTGATGGGATGTTTTTATTAAGGGGGAGAGCGTGATTTCAGGACTGATAAGAGCACAGTTCTGGTCCTCTGTGTCCGACAGATATGTTTTCTCCAACGCTGTGTGGCGAATGTCTAAAATCTCCACGTCACACCATTTACAGTCCTCGATCTGCAGTCTGCGGATTTTCTCACTCGCCTTAAAGAGAGCAGAACATAACTGAGGAATCAAAATAGAGGAAAAATACAGATCTGAAATACAAGTAAACATTGTTTTCCTTATTGAGTCCTTGTAAGATGAAGTTTAAGTGTCCTGCATATAGAGTGAAGAGTATTTCTTCTCCGAGGCACACTCAGAGAAATGCTCAATGTTTTTATAGAGATATGGAGTGATTGTAAGAAGGTGTCTGGTGTACATGCGCAAACTGCCACTTAAGTGTCGGTTAAAATATTAGAGAGATGAGTGCGTTTTCTACAGGTGGTTTGTCAAACCCACTCACCTGTGTGAGGCACACTCAGAATTGCTGATTTTTCAAGGTTTTCGTGTGGTTGGGGTGGAGGGTTAATATTTTTGTATAATATTTCAGATCGGGGTAAGTTGTTCGGAGTTGAGGGATCTAACAGCTTTGTGGGAAGAAAATGTTGAGTAGTCTAGCCGAGAGGGCTCTAATCTTTTTCCTGATGGCAAGAGTTGGAAGAGACTGTTAAAGGGAGAGTTTTTTTACTTTATTTTTTGTACTTTATTTATTTTATTCATTTTCCGCTCGTCAGCTGGCATTCACCTACTGAAATGTAGTCACCAACCTCTTAACTAACGCAAACATGCCAGGAAATTGGTTTCAAAGATTTGAAAAATTTTGAGGTAAATTGTTGCTCTCATAATAGCTATTAAATCAATATGAAAGTATAATCAAAATGAAACTATATTAATATGTAAAGCACAACAGTTGCCTGTTTTTTTATGGAAATTCATCTTTTTATTGAGTGAAAGTCATAGAAAAGTCAGGGAATTTGACATTTGGCTAAGAGTGGTAGTCCTAAAAATTGAATAATTGGTTGCATTCATGTAAATTGCAAAGGTTAAGAAATTAGGATGCAAATATGTATATTGTAAATAATTAGCCCTTTGTGTGCAATTGGTCAACCTTTTGTCCATAGGTTACCATTGAGACCAAACTAAATCTTAATCAAATCTTAAAATCTGTAATATTCAGGTCTGGACCCTGTGGAGGCCATTTCATGACTGTCTGTTTTATCAGCTGTTTTTTTTTCTCCAAATAGGATTTCACTGCAATTAGTGGATCATTATCATGCTGAAAATGAAAATTATGACCACTGAAGTGCTTTCCAGAAGGAATGGCATAATGGATTAAAACCAATCTGCACTTTTCAACATTCACAATTCTATCAAATTGTTTATTGCCGACAAAAAAATCTAAATTAGTTTAGAGTGTTGTCAGAAACAATTTATTATATAATTATTTATTTTTAGTGTACACACAGGGCATCATCATCATCATCATTAACGATTGATTGAGGGCATGTCTGACACAATAGCCATAGCAGCATCAGCCAATAAAATGATCAGATCTCTCTCCAGGTGTGTGTGTGTGTGTGTGTGTGTGTGTGTGTGTGTGTGTGTGTATATATATATACATACAGTTGAAGTCAGAATTATTAATTATTAAAATAAATCCCCCGTTTATTTTTTCCTCAATTTCTGTTTAATGGAGAGATTTTTTTC
Organism: Danio tinwini; assembly: GCA_903798205.1. Lineage (NCBI taxonomy): Eukaryota > Metazoa > Chordata > Actinopteri > Cypriniformes > Danionidae > Danio > Danio tinwini. Next base: position 32,838,313 of record CAIGQZ010000427.1, read on the forward strand.
AACACATTTGTAAACATAATAGTTTTAATAACTCATCTCTAATAACTGATTTATTTTATCTTTGACATGATGACAGTAAATAATATTTGACTAGATATAATTCAAGACACTTCTATACAACTTAAAGTGACATTTAAAGGCATTTAAAGACTAGGTTAATTAGGTTAATTAGGCAGGTTAGGGTAATTAGGCAAGTTATTGTATAATGATGGTTTGTTCTGTAGACTATCGGGAAATATATAGCTTAAAGGGGCTAATAATTTTTACCTTAAATGACTTTTAAAAATAAAAAACTGCTTTTATTCTAGCCAAAATAAAACAAATAAGACTTTCTTCAGAAGAAAATATTATCAGACATACTGTAAAATTTCCCTGCTCTGTTATACATCATTTGGGAAATATTTAAAAAAGAAAAAAATTATTAAAAGGGGGGCTAATAATTCTGACTTCAACTGTGTGTGTGTGTGTGTGTGTGTGTGTGTGTATATACACATACTGTGTTGTACAACATAAACCTGATAAATTACCTCATACAGATCTTCATCCAGGTCTGGTGCTTTAATGTGCAGAAAGCTGAAGGATTCTTCTGGAAATCCTTTTAGTCTGAAAGCGGTTAAGATATACAGCATCATCTTCATCGTCTTCATCAGCACATTACAGGTATAATAAAAGCACAGTCCATCTGCTCACAGCCGATATTATCATTGGACTTACATATTTCTGTACAGCCACAGACAAACACAGCAACCCAACAAGACCAGCAGAGGAACCCCAATCTTGGCCATCAGCAGGTAATCTGTGGAGAACATTATAAATACTCTAAAATAATGTTCACTGTGAATTTTCAACACAATTATGTAGAGCAATAGTGCATAATATTTTATAAAACCATTTGGCGTGTGGAAATGGTTTTCTGCATGCATGCGTCAGTTTGCTTTCACCAGTGTTGTTTTGGTTGCACATAGAGCATAACAAACTTGGCCATGCAAAAGACGCCAAATGTGATTGGCCCCTAACATCTTTATTCTGGGATTACCACTCTAAATGAATACATTTGCATAAAGTAAATCTCTTAAAGCTTACTGAGGCACAGATCATTTTACTGGGTCACATTTTTTTTGCCCCCAGCAAGAGGCCGCCCTTTGTGATCGCCCATATTGCCCATGCTTAATCCGCCACTGCATGCCTGCGACGCCTCACAACACTATCGCAGAAAGCATGTTTAATTTTTTCCCTGACGAGTTCCGTCACGTGTGTGAGACAGTGGACAATAGGAGCACATAATTTCTTGGGTATATCCGCGGGTGCTAGCGTTAATCCGTGGATCAGGTAATCAAATAGGCTGGATATTTACTTATAGGTAGGGCCAGATGGAATCTGCGGACATTTTTTGCTATTTCTGCGCAGAATTTTGGTAAAAACTTGCGGATTTATGCAGAATTATTTTGGGAGCATCATAACTAAAACCTTAATATATGAAATAAAAAGTAAGACCTTTTTAACTAGTATTTAATGTTTACAAAGCAAATCCAATTAGATCCTAATTATTTGGTGAACAAAGCTAGTCTCTCATATAATATCTCTACTAAAAGACAGAAAATATTACTTTACAAACTGTATTGTACATAAATCATAATAATAGTTTCACATTAGTCAATAATATTACTGAAATTAATAAAAAAATGAATAAATATGAATTTACACACATTTACACAAGTAAATAAACAGAATTAATGATAGGCTAAAAATCTGTGGAATTCTGCATGTGCAGATTACATGTGGGCCTGATACGATCAATCATTGGTGACGCAAACTTTAACTACTGTACTTTCTATAAAATATTAAAGTGTTTTTAAAGTGTTTTATCGAGCTATCTGACAGACTGGCACAAATATGCAGAATATCTATATTCTCACAACGAGTTTCTGAGTTCTCTCAGCCTTCCGACCGAGTTTGTTCTTCCTTGATAATCTGGAAACACTTCAGAGCTACTAATACATGGTAAAAGCCTGCCTTGCTTATTCAACTTACTTGATTAAACTAATCAAACTGAAAGTCACCAGCAATGGATGATTTAGTCATTAACAGTGAAACATTTAATATAAGTTTCTCTGAAACTCTAAATATTTCACTTTAATTTTATTTAGGCTAGATTATTATTTTAACAAACCACTTTGTGCTTTGGTGCTGAAGCATACAGTATAGCGGACTGGTTTTGAAGCACGTCACATCAGATGTTATTCATTATTCTTGTTCATCTAGTAGTTAAGGGACCAACAAAAAATACATTTGAATTAAGATACAAATTATACCAAAGGAAATTTGTTTCAAAACTATTTTTTTTCCAGGAAAAATATACGAAATATATTTTTGTTTGAGCCCATCCACTACTCAACTATACGAGTAGATGATTTGTTTCACTTTTCCACTTATTTGTGGAAAATAAGGATTTATTAATGCTTTGCTTTAATTGTTTTATCACAAACCTCTGCCATATATTTGCAATTTTTTAAAAATGTCATTATTTTGTCTTGAGCATCAAATTTTTTCCTTGATGCTGATGTGCTTTCATTTCCTCCGTCTCACTTAGGGCAAGTTTAGGTGAGGGAGTGTTTAATAAGCAACCTTGGCTGGAAAATATACATTTAGATTTAAAAGAAAATACCTTAATATTAAAAAAGAAATAGGTGACGCGGTGGCAGGTAGTGCTGTCGCCTCACAGCAACAAGGTCGCTGGTTCGAGCCTCGGCTGGATCAGTTGGCGTTTCTGTGTGGAGTTTGCATGTTCTCCCCCGGTGTCCCCCACAGTCCAAAGACATGCGGTACAGGTGAATTAGGTAGGCTAAATTGTCCATAGTGTACATTTGTGAATGAGAGTGTATGGATGTTTCCAAGTGATGGGTTGCAGGTTGGAAGGGCATCCACTGCGTAAAACCTATGCTGAAAAAGTCTGTAGTTCATTCCGCTGTGGTGACCCCAGATTAATAAAGGGACTAAGTCAAAAATAAAATGAATGACTGAATAAAAAAGAAATATACGTTTGAGCCTATCAATGCCATAACAAATGCCGTTAAATAATTTAGCCTGGTTGTCGGCAAGCTTCAGTGTTTTTTGAGATTGACATACAAAAACTGTGAAATTAATATGAGGCGATGCGGTGGCGCAGTAGGTAGTGCTGCCACCTCACAGCAAGAAGGTCACTGGTTCAAGCCTCAGCTGGGTCAGTTGGCATTTCTGTGTGGAGTTTGCATGTTTTCCCTGCGTTCGCGTGGGTTTCCTCCGGGTGCTCCGGTTTCCCCCACAAGTCCAAAGACATGCGGTACTGGTGAATTGACAAGTTAACATTTGTTACCCAAGTCAAGATTTTATCAAGAAAAAAATTGCTTAATCTGATAAAGTGACTTTCATAACAGACAATAAAAATCGTGTGATCTGACCGGGGCTTAAGCCTTTAAACGTCACTTTAAGCTGAATACTAGTATCTTACAAAATAGCAAGCTAAATATTATGTACTGTCATCATGGCAAAGACAAAACCATTTGAAAATACTTAATAAAACTACAAATGTGTTTTAAATATCTCTCTGTTAAACAAATTTTTAAAAAAAATCTAATTTCAAGGTCTGAAGTGACCTAAAATGTACAAAGTAAATTGTGACACTTTTTACTTCTCCTTTAAAACTGAAGTACACCGTATAGCAGTCTTGTGCTCTGTTATGGTGTTGTTTGTGTGAGTTTCTGAGCTTACGGTTCTGTCTGGTTCTGAAGGTGGCTCTGCTTTCTGGTCCACAGCCTGCAGATGTACAGGCGGCCAGATGAAAAGTGTACGGCTGGTTCTCCTGGAGTCCGCTGATGGTCAGACACTTGCTGTGAGGGTCATTCACCGACTGACTGAAGGAAACTGCCACAACCAACAGGAGATGAGCATGAAGTTTACAGAAGACAGGGGAGTAACATCAGTCTGTTAGCCTAAAATGAACTATTGTGCATTATTATTAACAGTATGTGGACAAAAATAAGGTTAATGAGTCATTTTATTTTTTAAAAGTCCTTTTATCTTGAGATTTAAAGCACTGTCCAATTGATTGGGGTCAATGTGCGCCCATAGACTAATATGTGCAAATCATTGTATCATTTATTTATAATTATAATTGTTCCCCTCTTTAAATGTTCATTGGCATTTACCCTGAGGTAAATTAATAAATAACATAATTGAAAAGGTGTATGATTAACTCTTGCATCTAACGAAGCAGACTGTGCATTATAGAAAAAAGATAAAGAATCCATATTTGTCTATATTGACATATCAACGTTCCACCACATCCTAAAGGAGCTCTATTGGTTTGAGATCTGGTGACTGTGGAGGCCATTTGAGTACAGTGAACTCATTGTCATGTTCAAGAAACCAGTCAGAGATGATTCACGCTTTGACATGGAGCTTTATCCTGCTGGAAGTAGCCATCAGAAGATACGTTCACTGTGGTCATGAAGGGATGGACATGGTCAGTAACAATGCCCAGGTAGGCTGTGGTGTACACACAATGCTCAATTGGTACTAATAGGCCCAAAGTGTGCCAAGAAAATATCCCCCCCACCATTACAAAACTACCACCAGCCTGAACCACTGAAACGAGGCAGGATGGGTCATGCTTTCATGATGTTAATGCCAAATTCTGACCCTACCATCCGAATGTCGCAACAGAAATGGAGACTCATTAGACCAGGCAACGTTTTCTCAATTTTATATTGTCCAATTTTGGTGAGCCTGTGTCAATTGTAGCCTCAGTTTCCTGTTCTTAGCTGACAGGAGGAGTGGCACCCGGTGTGGTCTTCTGCTGCTGTAGTCCATCCGCCTCATGTTTGGACATGTTGTGTGTTCAGAGATACTCTCCTGCAGACCTCACTTGTAACGAGTGGTTATTTAAGTTACTGTTGCCTTTCTATTAGCTGGAACCAGTCTGGCCATTCTCCTCTGACTCCTCTGAACGCTCACTGGATATTTTTTCTTTTTCTGACCATTGTCTGTAAACCCTACAGATGGTTGTGCATGAAAATCCCAGTAGATCAGCAGTTTCTGAAATACTCAGACCAGCCCGTCTGGCACCATGCCACGTTCAAAGTAACTTAATTCACCTTTCTTCCCCATTCTGATGCTCTGTTTGAACTGCAGCAGATCGTCTTGATCATGTCTATATGCCTAAATGCATTGAGTTGCTGTCATGTGATTGGCTGATTAGAAATTTGCTTTAACAAGCAGTTGGACAGGTGTACCTAATAAAGTGGCCGGTGTGTGTGTATTATATATATATAATTTTATGTAAAAGAAATATTCACATATATTGTCTGAAAGATTTTATGGGGAATAAGGAACTATAAATGGTAACATACTTAACATTTGACTGTGTTGAAAAGTGTTGTAATAACCCCAGTAACACTCTAGGGTTTATTTGATGATTATTCAATGATTGCGTAATAAATGGTTAAAGGAGATGCTTTACTTGCATATAATACAGTAAGCTTTCTTTGGTAACACTTTAGTACACTTTTACTAGCATTAAGTATGAATAATCTTGTAAAGCATTTATTTTTCATAGTTTAATCTACACTATTGCCTTATTAAAATCCAAAGTTGTGCTTATGTTATGCATCAATGTCGTAATAAATGTATTACTAATTGTTTGTTCATGTTAGTAAACACAAAATACTGCAGCAATTTACTAGAATACAATTATTTACTAGCACTGGTTTCTAAATATTGTAAAATTTAGTCTTACGCTACAACAAATGCTTTTCATACTTAGTTTTTTTTTTGTTTCTAGTCCAAATATCTTTTAAAAACGTACATCTAGAAGCATTTTCTAGACAAGTAAAAAAATATGGTCTTGTTTTCAGACATAAGAAGTCAAAATTAAGTAAGATTTTCCTTTAAAAAAATGCCAGTGGGATAAATAAAATAATCCCATTTTCTTTGGTTTGACATTGAAATAAGTTTGACTTACCACTCTGGCAGAATGTTCGCTTGTTTTAACTTAATTTAAACTGATTATTTCTGAAAACAAAACAACTTTTTTTTTTGTCTAAAAAATGCCTCTTGATTTAAGAAGTTTTAGATATTTGCACTAGAAACAAGACTCATTTTTTGCAGTGTAGTAACTGTTTAATTCTCATTTAAGAGCATCAACGTCACACTCACAGAGTTCAGAACCACTTTCTAAACGGACTCTGATCACATATCCTGTAATAAATCCAGGATGTGTGGGATCCTGCTCACTGAATCTCCATGTCAGGTTTACAGATGAGCAGGTGATGTCTGGATGAGAGAGCAGTGTCGGGTACTGTGTTGGCCCTGCAAAACATTCAAATATGAAGCTTAAAAACATTTTGAACTTATTGAAATAAAATGTTTAATTGCAATATACAGTACGCTTCTGTAAAAAAAGTTGAGACACTGTATTGAATTTATAAGTTTTCCTTTTACTAATGGTAGTCCCGCTTTTCTGGATGAGCTTCTCAGTCTATCAGATCATTCTGGAGAAGTTTTGGAGTTTCTGCATTTCAGTCAGGATAAGCTTTGCATAATCAACCACTCAGACACTGGATAAGCACTGCCAGACATTTTTGTTAATGCTAAATGTTGTTGTTGTTATTGTTGTTCAAAGTACTTGCTGCAGAGGTAGGGGATACAGGGACTTGACTGGCCTGTCTGCCATCCCGACCTGTCTCCAATAGAGATTGTGTGGCGCAAAATGTGTTTTTGGCAAAAAAAAAAAAAAATTAATAATTTTTGACTCATTCGTTATGACATTCATTTTCTACCGCTTTTCCGGGCCGGGTCCCTAGGTAGGCGTCCAGGAGGCATCCGAAACAGATGCCCGAGCCACCTCAGCTGACTTCTCTCAATGTGGAGGAGCAGTGGCTCTACTCCGAGCTCCTCCCAGGTGACAGAGCTCCTCACCCTATCCATAAGGGTGTGCCCTGCCACCCTGCGAAGGAAACGGATTTCGGCCTCTTGTATCCGAGATCTTGTCGTTTCGGTCATGACCCAAAGCTCATGACCATAGGTGAGAGTAGGAATTTAGATTGACCGGTAAATCGAAAGCTTTGCCTTTAGGCTCAGCTCATTCTTTACCACAACGGACTGGTACATCGACCGCATTACTGCTGCCGCTGCACCAATCCGCCTGTCAATCTCATGTTCTATCCTTCCCTCACTCGTGAACAAAACCCCAAGATACTTGAACTCCTCCACCTGGGGTAAGGACTCTCCTCCAACCTGGAGATGGCAAACCACCTTTTTCCGGTGGAGCACAATGGCCTCTGACTTGGAGGTGCTGATTCTCATCCCAACCACGTTACACTCGGCAGCAAACCGCCCCAGTGCATGCTGAAGGTCCATGTTCGAAGAAGCCAACAGAACAACATCGTCTGCGAATAAAAGAGATGAAATCCTGTGGTCCCTGAACCGGACCCCCTCCAGCCTGAGGCTGCGCCTTGAAATTCTGTCCATAAAAATTATAAACAGAATTGGTGACAAGGGGCAGCCCTGCCAGAGTCTAACATGCACTGGAAACAAGTCTGACTTATTGCCGGCAATGCAAACCAGACTCCTACTCTGTTCATACAGGGTCGAGTCCTTAACAGAGCGCCTCTGACCCCATACTACCAGAGGACCTTCCACAGAATGCCACGAGGGACACGTTCAAATGCCTTCTCCAAGTCCACAAAACACATGTGGACAGGTTGGGCATACTCCCATGAACCCTTGAGCACCCTGGTGAGGGTATAGAGCTGGTCCAGTGTACCATGGCCTGGAAAACTGCATTGTTGGACTATTGAGGCAAATAACATTGGTTTTGTGCTCCAGGGTCACTAATAAGATGATAAGAACTATACATGTTCAATATCAAGCAGCACAACAGACAGTTTTTGCTCATGTAAGATAGCTGGAAACAGATGATAGTGAAAGCCTCACATATTTGAGTTACAAATGTCTGCTTGTATGTTAAAGATAAGTTGGACAAATCGGGTAAAGTGTGTTTGTGCTCTTACTCAGTTCTTTGAGATATCCAGTCTGTTTCTCGTGAAGTCTGGGTCCATCAGTGCCACAGCCATAGATTGTGAACATGTACTGAACTCCTGCTGTAAAATCCCCTGTGAAAATAACATTTCAAAAAATAAAAAACATGCAAACTGTATATCCAGACCTGGAAATGTCATGTAAGTTTTTATTAATGTACTTTATATGATACCATTTATACTATTTAATATACAAATGAATCGTTCCTTAAACAAAAGTGAAATGTATGGTTAAAACCAGCACTTAAAGGTCTCGTGAAGGGCTTTGAAATATGCATTTTTATTCAATGTTTGACATAATCTCAACCTAAACACATCAGGACACAGTGTTGCTCCTCCCTGTTTTAAAAAACAGCTAATAGGGTTTCGTTTTATCACTGCTCTGCCAGTGAGAGTGGTTCATGGAGAAGTTGAGCTCAAGTGCATTAAATGAAAAGCATCTTAAAGAGGGCGGAACATGTCAGATACTAGAAAGGATTTGATTGGTCACAATTTGATGAGAAACTGAAATATGAGGTGACGTGAATAAAACCCTTGATCTTATTAGATGATAGTGACCAACTACAAGCTTTACATGTTTATATCAGTTTTATATCTTCAAAACACAAATGTTGTCACTGTTATGGTGGCCACTATATTATAGATATCTTAAAAACTAACAATACTAAAAACTTTATTTAATTTTTTATGGGACCTTTAAAAATATGCTTGCAACATTTTTTAATATAAGTTCATATAAAAAGCCTTTTTTTCAGTCAATACATTTTCCATTAAATAAATATATGAAAATATATTCTATTTAATTGTAATATTCACGTTTCTCATACGCTTCAAAATATCAGAATATTTTATATTTTTACCATAATTTATACTAATTAAAATGTTATATGAATAAAGAATAAATAAATACAAATTCTTGTCTACTTTAATGTTTCAAATAAACATTTGAAAAAACAAACATTATGCCTGAAAAAATACTCTAAAATAATAAATAAATAAAATAATAAATCATACTAAGTGTATTCCTGTAAATGTATAGATTTGAAGGACAGTAGCAAAAAAATAATGCTTTAAAATAAAAATTAATGACAAATTTTGTGGCCAATCTGTAATTCTCAAATAGAGTTTTCAAAAAAATTTTAATATTAAAAATACACTACCTGGCCAAAGTCTTGTTGTTGATCCCAGTTGTAGAAGCAACAAATAATAACTTGACTTCTAGTTGAACATTTAGAAAAGTGGCAGAAGGTAGATTTTTCAGATGAATCATCTGTTGAACTGCATCCCAATCATCACAAATACTGCAGATGACCTATTGGAACCGACATGGACCTGAGATTTTCACAAAAATCAGTCAAGTTTTGTGAAGGAAAAATCATGGATTGGAGTTGCATTCAGTATGGGGGCGTGCGAGAGATCTGCAGAGTGGATGGCAACATCAACAGCCTGAGGTATCAAGACATTTGTGTTGCCCATTACATTACAAACCACAGGAGAGGGCAAATTCTTTAGCAGGATAGCGCTCCGTCTCATACTTCAGCCTCAACATCAAAGTTTCTGAAAGCAAAGAAGGTCAAGGTGCTCCAGGATTGGCCAGCCCACTCACCGGTTGTAAACATTGAGCATGTCTGGGGTAAGATGGAGGAGGAGGCATTGAAGAGGAATCCAAAGAGTCTTGATGAACTCTGGGAGTCCTGCAAGAATGCTTTCTTTGCCATTCCAGATGACTTTATTAATACGTTATATTATTAGTAATAACTGGATGCAGTCATCCAAGCTTATGGGAGTCATACACAATATTAACTTTGTTTCCGCTGCAGCATGACTTTATATTCTATACTATACATTATTTCTGTTAAATGACAAGATTTTTGTCTAAGCAAAGTCAGACCTTACTGTCCTAGTTAAATGATTCAAAATCAAGGCATGATCATGTTTTATTTTGGTCTATTAAGCGTAATCTAGAGGCCTTTGCCTTTCATATAAGCCACTTCTGATACCATATGATCAACTAGAAGTCAAGTTATTATTTGTTGTTTCTTAAATTTGGATAGGCGACAAGACTTTTGTCAGATAGTTATTATTATTATAATTATTATTATTAATAATAATTATGAATCTTCTTGTATTGTAGGAACTCAAACACACCAGTATACCTGCGTTCAGCTGTAAGGACGTCTGATTGGCTGGAACCTTCCTCCACTGTAAAACACAAGGAGGCTCAATACCCAGCATGCACCACTCTATGATGTAACCACAGGTAGCACCAGAGTCTCTCGTCCAGGTGAGCTGGAATCCCTCATCATTACCCATAATCCTCTTTATGACTGAATGTGAAGCAGAAATCAGCTTTTTCTCTGTACATGCTGAAGGAATGGTGATGTGTGACGGTTCAGATAAACCAGTGCGAATGACGGCCTTCACGGTGACATCACATGTGTGGAGGTCTGTGTTTAACTCCATCTGCGTCTGTGTGACGTTCATACACACACTCCTCTGCGGATTAATGCTGCTCGCGCACACCTCATATGCTTCAATGTGCAGCTGCGGGTCACTGCTGACCTGGGGAAGAGGAACACACACTGGATCAACCGATATTTGTGTTTTTATATCATATTTTGTGTTTATATGTCGTTTAATTATGTAGTTTTAATACTTCAAATATTTAATAGAAATTGAACACATTTTTAAACATAATAGTTTTAATCAACACAGGCTCATTCTGAAAACGTAGTCCCGTAGACATTTCTGGAGACCGCAAGTTATGTAGCCGGAGGTACGTATGGCTTCATTTCGTTTTTTTAAACGAACGATATGTGGCGGTGTGACGCTGTTCCTTTTCGCGCACACCAGCTGACCGCTTACCTCCGTGTGCAGGGCTTTCTCGCTGCAACCAGTTTATCCTGTTAGCTCGTCATGTTACGCCGGCGGACTTGAGACACTGAGAGGAGTTGACTACGACGACGATGGGTTTCGAGTCAGGGGAAGAGCGGTTCCAGAAATCAGGTAAGACAAAAACAGAATCCAAAAAATAAAATGAACAAGTAAATAACAGGGAAAGAATGCGGTAAAATCCGAAAACATGGTAAAAATCAGAGCTTTTCTTTTTCTGCACGGCTTTTGTAAACCGTTGGTTGGGTTTAGGGAAGTAGGTGGACGGGTCAATCGGTAAAATTGGTTGGGTTTAGGAAAGGAGGAGGAGGGTGGGTCAGTCGATTGATCGGTCGGCCAGTTAGTCATTCATTCGGTCATTCAGTCAGACAAACAAACAGTCAGTCAACAGCGGCCTCTGGTGGGTTTACGCGAGAACAACGGGCGCGAACGGCACTCGCGAGAGAAATTTGAGATATGAAAAAGCGCACACAGCTGCCTCATGCGGATTCGCAAAAAGAAAAACTGCAAAAAAACCTCCACAGGACTACGTTTTCAGAATTAAAAACTAATTAATTAATTAATACAGTTTTAATGACTAATTTTATTCATTCATTCATTTTATTTTCGGCTTAGTCCCTTTATTAGGCTAGGGTCGCCACTGCGGAATGAACCGCCAACCGCCGGAGGAAACCCATGCCAACACGGGGAAAACATGCAAACGCCACACAGTAATGCCAACTGACCCAGCCAAACTAATGAAATAACAATAATGCTAATACATTTTATGTAAAGTGCCTTTTAAGAAACTCGAGGCCGCTGTACAACATATGCAGTACAGGGTGATTCAAAAAGAATACCACAAC
>CAIGQZ010000427.1:32856137-32886937 GCA_903798205.1 Danio tinwini
CTCTCACTCTCTCTCTCTCTCTCTCACTGTGGCCCATTTGACCTGCTGGGCGTGACTTTTCCTCTTCTCTCGGCTGTATACAGACATGGGCGCGTGTCTGCAGAGTTTTCTCTTCTATTATGGATCAGCTGTGATCAATGCTGCAGTTTATCAGTGTCACTCATCTGTGAAGAGAGCCAATCGCAGCCCTTTCTGTTGAGCACGTGACCAAGACAAGGCTCAGAGAGCGAGCGGGATATTTATATTTGTTTATTTGCTATAAATGCTCATGTTTTTTTAAAGGTACAGTTCATATATCTGACTGTTTGTATTAAATGACAAAATTGCAATACAAATAGTATATAACTATAAATATATTTATACATTTTAATAGAAGAATTCTTGTGCTGTGAAGTAAAATATAAAACTGTGTATGGAAAACATCGTCAATGCACCATGATGCACCGAGATATCGAATTGAACCGAATCGGTGGCATGATAATCGTAACCGAACCGTGAGGCCAGTGTAGGTTCACACCTCTAATACTGGGTCATTAGGACCCACACAGACCACAGGTTGGGCGCCCCCTGCTGGCCTCATTAACACCACTTCCGGCAGCAACCTAGCTTTCCCATTTGGTCTTTAATAAATTAACTTAATATAAGTTATATATTTTCTAAATAATCTATTAGACCCATGCATAATATTATTTAAATTAATTAAGTTTCTTTGTGCAAGAAACAATAATATGTCTTCTTTTTAAGATCAGGCACTCTTGCATGCATACCTGCCAACACTCCCATTTTTTTCCCGGGAGTCTCTTGTATTTCACACCCACCTCCCACTTTGTCATTTCTCCTGGAAAACTCCCGGAATTTCAACCCCGTCCCCCGGTCCTCAGGTGATTGGTACAATCTGTAACACCCCATTCACACGGGGCTTCAGCGTCAACACTTGACAGAGGGCATGTCTAAAGTTGGGGCTGACGCGATCGTCATAGCAGTGTCAGCCAATGAAATTACTCAGCAATCGGCTACTGTCTGAGCTGGTGTATTTGTATACAGCGATCTGATTGGCTGGTGCTTCCTTCTGCACTTGAAAAGTTGAGAGTCCCAACTTCAGCAGCGATCAACGCCACTGAAGCAGCGGCGACAGATCCACAATGCAGTTCAGCAACGCCTGTTGTCACCCATTCAAAGTGAATGAGAAGCATTGAAGCTGACGCCCCTGCCCTGTAAATGGGGCGTAACACCCCCGGATCGCTGAAAGACCAGGCACCCCTTCTGGTCGCTCAGCTCACCCACCCCACCCCCACAACTAACCTCTCCCGGATTTTCAGAGACAAATGTTGGCGGGTATGCTTGCATGAGAGTGGTCACATTTGGGGTCATGCCATCTAAAAATATTTAAAGGGACAGTTCAGCCTTAAATGTATTTTCTGTCACAGTTTACTCATCCTTCGCTTGTTCCAAACATGTTTGAGTATCTTCTGTCAAACACAGCCATTGAATATTTTTGTTCTTACTATGGTTGTCAATGGCTGCAGGTTACCAACAATTTTCAGAATATCTTCCTTTATGTTTAATAAAAGAAAGAAACTCCTAAAAGTTTAGATGCACACGAGTGTGAGTAAATTGTCATTTTTGGGTGAACTGTCTCTTTAAAAGCGTACTGACAATAAGTCCCTTTAAAGGTGTTTAAATGTTTTTTAACCCCTAAGCAGGAACATAAAAAAGGGCTTTTAGCTCGCCTGTGTTGAAGAGCTGCTGTACTGTCCAATGGCTCCAGTGTTTGCCCTGTACTGCGCAGCGCCCCCTGCTGGCGTATTGTGTGCTTGGCTTCAGGTTCTGCAGTCTGAACACATAAGGCTGCACTGAGTCTGATCCATCCTGAACTAACTCCTATAAGACGACAACAGCACATTTCATTTTTAATATATCTTGCAGTTGGTAACATTTCTGTTCTTCAATGTAAACAGTCTGCTAAGTTATTAATTAAAAAAGCGCATGCTTAACAAAGATGTTGACTATCAAAAGAAAGTTTCAGCTCTAAATTTTTTTATCAAGTCATTTATTTTGAAATCCTTTGTCTGCTACCGAAGTACATCAATAAGATCAAAGTAACACATTTGCATAAACCCCACCTATCTGTGACATACAAACAATATGAAATGTGAGAAGTTTCTCACAAAAATCAATCAAAACAGAGGTGGCCAGCTGACCAATCAGAGAAGAGTTGGCTTACGGAAGGGAGGGGTTTACAGACCCTAAAATTTGTGTAAGTTGGAGGTTGCTGAGACTTTTATTTTGGTATGTTGATATACTTAAAACTGAATATTGAGTAGGGGGCGGGGCTTTCTTTTTGCGTATCATTCCCTAACTAAAGATATGGGGCGTGGTTAAGAATATTGTGGCTGAACATAGGTATATACACTAGATATCACATAGGGACCCTGAGCATGCGTCAATAGCGCTGCCACATTGGTACAGTGCTCCTAGGACAAACATCATTCAACTGCACTAGTCAAGACAGTGTGCCAATGTGAAGATGCTGGACTTAAGCGCGGTGTACGGGTGTAGTAACGAGCAAACAAAGAAAACAAAGCACAAAGTCATCACATTTCATAGGTAAGAATTAGTTTTTTATGTTTTTGTATGTTATGATTGCTCTCAGGATGGCGCCACGGATGGCTGCCTCGGTGTGGAGCTCTTCAGTGTTTACACTAGTTCTGTTAGTCTGTCCTGTTTTATGTTTATCAAACACGATCAGTTATACCAGGGATGAGCTGCTGAACATTCGGCAGTGCACACCAACTAATCACCAACTGGATTTTGATTTCTCTGGCGTTTTGCGGAACATTGTCATCGGCGGAGCAGCTGCTTTGTGGAAGAAATACAAGACCCGGCGGCGTGGAAAAAGAGCCGGCGCGCTCGTCAGGCTGAGACAGCGCGGCTTCAGAACAGCGCTGCCTAGCATCCATCTAGCGAATCTCCGCTCGCTTCCTAACAAAATGGACAAACTACTTCTGCTCTCACGCGAAAACAAGAACTTTAACAACTCTGCTGCGCTGTGTTTCACAGAAACCTGGCTGAATGAAGCCATTCCGGACCGCGCATTACACTTACCGGACTTTCAGCTGTACAGAGTAGATCGCGATACGGAGTCAACGGGCAAAACACGCGGTGGTGGGACATGCTTTTACATCAACAGGAGATGGTGTACGGATGTAACTGTGTTAAAGAAGATGTGCTGTCCTGATGTGGAAGCGCTTTTCATTAACTGTAAGCCGTTTTATGCACCGCGAGAGTTTTCCTTGTTCGTTCTTGTCGGAACAACGACACCCGGACTCTGCTTTTATCATTCTCGGTGACTTTAATCAGGCAAAACTCACACATGAGCTGCCTAAATTCAAACAGCACATCACATGCCCCACCAGAGACAATAACATTTTGGATCATTGCTACACCACAATAAAGGATGCATATCGCTCCGTCGCCAGAGCAGGTTTAGGACTCTCCGACCACTGCCTGGTTCATCTTATACCAACTTACAGGAAAAAACTTAAAACTACTAAGCCAGTATTAAGGACTGTTAAGAGATGGACCAACGACACAGAGCAGGTCTTACAAGCCTGTTTTGAATGCACTGATTGGAGTGTTTTTGAAGCTGCAGCCACCGACCTAGAAGAGTTCACAGAGACTGTAACATCATACATCAGTTTCTGTGAGGAGTTATGCATCCCTACCAGGACCTACTTATCATTTAACAATGATAAGCCATGGTTTACACCAAAACTTAGACAGCTTCGTCATGAAAAAGAGGATGCCTACAGGGGCGGGGACAGGATTTTATACAATCAGGCCAGGAACACACTGACAAAGGAGATTGGTGTGGCCAAGAAAAGCTATGCCAAAAAGCTGCAAAACCAGTTTTTTGCCAACAACCCTAAATCAGTGAGGAAAGGCCTGAAAGACATCACAAATTATAAAACGCCATCCCCCAGTATCGACAGCAACAAACATCTTGCAAACGAGCTGAATATCTTCTATTGTAGATTTGACACCTCTGACCAGACACCTCACACCCACCCGGATCATCTCCCTACACAGCCATCAACACCTCCAGCCATCTCCCTCTCACCCCCTGCACTTCAGATCAGTGAGGATAATGGGCATCAGATCCTCAGTAAACAGCCATCAACACCTCCAGCCATCTCCTTCTCCACCCCGGCACTTCAGATCAGTGAAGATAATGTGCGTCAGATCTTCAGTAAACAGAGGAGACGAAAAGCACCAGGTCCAGATAGTGTTTCACCAGCCTGTCTGAAAACTTGTGTGGACCAACTGGCTCCCATTTTCACACAGATCTTCAACAGAACACTGGAACAGCGCAAAGTTCCATCCTGCTTCAAACGCTCCACCATCATCCCAATACCAAAGAAACCAAAGATCACAGGACTCAATGACTACAGACCTGTTGCCTTAACATCTGTGGCCATGAAGTCATTCGAAAGACTGGTGCTAGCTTATCTGAAGGACATCACTGGACCTTTGCTGGACCCCCTGCAGTTGGCCTATAGAGCAAACAGGTCTGGGGATGATGCAGTCAACATGGGACTGCATTATATCCTAGAACATCTGGACAAACCAGGGAACTACGCAAGGATACTGTTTGTGGACTTCAGTTCTGCCTTTAACACCATCGTCCCAACACTGCTCGAGAACAAACTGACCCAGATGTCTGTCCCTAGCTCTGTCTGTCAATGGATCACCAGCTTTCTGACAGATAGACAACAGCTAGTCAGTATGGGCAAAATCACATCAGACAGCCGCACCATCAGCACTGGTGCCCCCCCAGGGATGTGTTCTCTCCCCACTGCTCTTCTCCCTGTACACAAACGACTGCACTGCAAAAGACCCCTCCATTAAGCTCTTGAAGTTTGCGGATGACACTACTGTTATCGGCCTCATCCAGAACGGTGACGAGTCTGCATACAGACAGGAGGTGGAGCGGCTGGCTTTATGGTGCAGATACAACAACCTGGAGCTGAACACGCTCAAAACAGTGGAGATGATAGTGGACTTTAGGAGAAACCCCCCTGCACTCCCCCCACTCACCATCATGAACAGCACTGTGGCTGCAGTAGAGTCATTCAGGTTCCTGGGCACCACCATCTCTCAGGATCTGAAGTGGGACATTCACATAGACTCCATTGTAAAGAAAGCCCAGCAGAGACTGTACTTCCTTCGTCAGCTGAGGAAGTTCAACCTGCCACAGGAGCTGCTCGTACAGTTCTACTCAGCTGTCATCCAATCCATCCTCTGCACTTCAATCACCGTCTGGTTCAGCTCAGCTGCCAAAACCAACCTCCGTAGACTACAGCGAATAGTCCGGACTGCTGAACGAATCACTGGCACTACCCTTCCCACACTTCAAGAACTGTACTCTTCCAGAGTGAGTAAAAGGGCTCGTAAAATAACTCTGGACGCCTCACACCCAGCACACTACCTGTTCGAACTGTTACCGTCTGGTCGGCGCTACAGAGCACCAAGCACAAAAACAGCCAGACACAGGAAAAGTTTCTTTCCTCAGGCCATCTACCTCATGAACAGTTAAATATTCCCCTACGGTGCAATAAACGTGCAATACTTTCTCATACGCACTTGTACACAGCACCTTATAACCTGTATATTTACAGCATATCTGTACATACAACTCAACATCCAGATCTTTTTGACTAACTGCATCTCTGTTTAATGTTTAATGTTTATTGCCTTTTCTTTTCTTGTATTTAATTTTGTGTTGTCACTTGTCACTTTATGTACACTGAAAGCTTCTGTTGCCAAAACAAATTCCTTGTGTGTGTGAAGCACACTTGGCAATAAAACTGATTCTGATTCTGATGAACTTTTGTGCCTAACAAGTAACATTATTGATGATAATACAGTCTCTTACTGCAGTGATCATTAGGCAAAGTAGCACCAACTCACACTAAATTCTAAGCTTGTGCTAGTTTTGTTTAATAAAATAAGCAAACAATGTTATGAAATATGACAAGAAGACGATGCGGTGCTAGAAACTTGTATTATTGTCAGCTAAGTGAACAAGTCGTTCATAACGGAGATTCATTCACAAACAAATTGCTCCCTCCGTCAGAATAAGAAGTGAAAGCAGGAGAGTGGGTGTGTTTCAGGACATGGATTAGATCAAATTAGGGTAATGCATTTACATGCACACAAACACACACTCTTTGTCAGGAATGCCCATGCGGTCACATCAATCAATGTAGAAAAGTGATGTAAAATTATAATATTTCGTAATTTAAAAAAATATTTGCATAAGGGCCACCGGAGAAAACTCCTGATCATAGATATATGTGTGTATGTGTATTTCTCTGGCTTTGGATGGCCACAGTCCTCAACTTCACCTTGTTCCTGCATTCATTTCAAAGGAGCGCTACCATGTACTAAAATGGCGGCTCTATTGACCAATTTCTTCTAATAGACAACAGTAGAGTAGGCGACATCTAATGTATATATCTATGGTGGCTGAAGCCATCAAACTGATGTCAACAGAAAAGGACAGATACTTCTAACAAAGCAAATGCTCAAACATTGATTGATTAATTACCAAACCAAACTTTTTTTTTTCAGTGGATTAACTTGCATGGATTAATTATTCATCTAAAGAATAACAATGTGCACCAGCAAAATAAAAACAGTCAATTTTGATTTCACACTGACTTTAAGCCCCGAATTGATTCAAAAGAACTGAATCGAAATCATTGCAAAATGATTCTATAATTACATCTTGATTTTTTTTTTTTTTTTTTTTTTTTTTGGCCTTTTTTAAGTAGATAGGACAGTATTTAGACAGGATGTGAAGTGGGAGAGAGAGGGGGGGGGGGGGGGTAGGGACAGGAAATGACTTTGAGCTGGGATTTAAACTCTGTACGCCCTGAAGTGCTACTTCACCATATGTCAGTGCACTAACCACTAGGCCAGGGCTTTTCAATTGGCAGGCCGAACCTGGCCCCCGAGGCAATTTTTTCCAGCCCTCCAAATAGTGTGACCAAGACATCAAAACTAGATTTAGTTCAGTCAAAAAACGGCCGTTATAGTTATGAAGTGACGTACGTCTGTTCAATACAGCACAAGCTGCAGTTAAAGCCTGCGCAGAGCGTGAGTCACCTGACATTAAGTGAGTGTCGCGGGCAGCCAAAAACATTTGGATATGTTTGTAGAAAAGGCCTTTTGTACAATGCACTGATTTCGTTAATATGGATTCAATGATTTGCCGATTCCTCTATTAACCGCTCTTTATTTATTAAACGCTTCTCAACGGCGCATTTCTGTTGCACGGAAAAAAAAGCTGCTGCAACTAAACAACGTTATGCCAATATGCACGCACATTGGATTATCTATAGCAGCAAGCCGTTGACACATTGCGTCTATTCCACATGCAAGTACATTATTTCCAATGCAGACGTGCGCATATTGGAAGTGGTGAGCACAGAGCCAGCGCGTCCATAGAGGCGACCTAGGCGGCCGCCTAGAGCGGCATAATAATGAGGGCGGCAAATGCGCCCTGCTGCCCAACCCAACATACTGACTTTCATCCACAACATCAACAGAACACTTGCATAATAGGGGTCTGGCATAATAGTGAGGGCGGCAAATGCTCTCCGCTACCCAACCCAACGTACTGACTCATCCGCAACATCAACCCCCCGTCCTCACTTTATGAACTGGTCAGGTTCGTTTTGAGGGCAGCGTGCTAGTCCATTGCCTAGAGCGGCAGTTCGGCTTGCTCCGGCCCTGGTTGAGCGCACAGCTCGCAAGCGGACCAACGCACTCGCGCCCTGCAGGCTCACACAGTAGAAATGATCTCAGGCTGTAGTGTTGAGAGTTGTGCGTGGCTTTCAGTGTAATGTAAACAAAAGATACGTTAGACGAGTTATTACAAATTATTAAAATGAATTTGTATGTATGAACGCAGATAATAACAGCAGTTCATTTAAATTCTTAGCTAATATATAGCTTAATTAACATTAGACAAATACTATTTTTATTTTATTATTATTTTTATTTATTTATTCACTGTTATTTATTTTCATTGTAAAAGTATCACTCATGTTTAAATCAAAAACTTTTCCATTTATTTTTAAGTACAAAGAGAGAAATGGACTATTGTTTGTGTTTTATTAATATTTTGTGCTGTATTCGGTTACTGAGCAGCAATAAACAACACTTTAATATAAGCAGTTTTCTTGTGATTTTCTAAACTAGTAGTGTTTTAAATGTAATAAATGCATAATAATGGTGATAACCCTGAAATCATGATCATTCTTCAGACTATAATTGTACAACCAAAATCTATAATCGTTGCATCCCTAATTGTTAAGCAGTTTAAAACATAACACATGAGTGTGTCTGAATGTAGAAGAAGCCTACTTAAGCAATGCACTGATTTTGTGCCTCGAAATACTACATTTGAATTTGTTTGTACAAAAAAAGCCACATTGTACAATGCAGTGATGTTATGTAGTTTCAAAATACAACATATTAACATGTTAATGTAGAAAAAGTCAACGTGGGTGTCTTTATGAGCACAAATACAGCATATGGGCTCCTATAAGCTGTTGTGTCATCACTTATATTGCAAGTCATATCTCTCCGGCCCCTAGTTTGGAATGCTTTTCATGAACTGGCCCCTATGATGAACTAATTGAATAGCCCTGCACTAGGCTACTGCGCCGACATAAATGCATATTGTAAGATAAATGACAACGTGTTTTAAGCCTAGGTGCATTTAATTATATTGTATTGGACTAAAACACAACATTAGGACACTTTAAAATCTCATATGACCTGCTCTTTAAAAACAGGATGTGCCTCAGCAGCTCTGCTAAAGATCATATGCATTATCTGATGGTTTAAAACTCGCATCTCATTATTTGTAAGTGTATTGTGCAACAGGAAAGAGAAAACCTTTAATGTGATGCATCACCTGAACGGTTCCTCCTGGCTCAAGTTCAATCTGGCAAATTATTAGAAGTCCGCTGAAACTGCCGTCTAGATGTAAGATCACCAGTGAATCAAACACACCTGCAGTCACTTCGAGATGCTGAGGCACTGGAAAAACTGAAGCAACATTGAATGGAAAACACATTAAAGAGTTCATTCCGATATGCAACTTGAGGTAAAGCATACAATGGTGTTGGTTTGGCCCCTATTTATACACAGTATTAAAGGGCGGTTATTAGTGGTGTAACGGATCACAACTCTGCAGTTCGGATCACACTACGGTTTTTGAGTCACATTTTTCGGATCAGCAAAAAAGTGAGGAGACAAATGTCATTTGCTTTCCATTTATATAAAAGTATTACAGCAAAAAAACATTGCTTTTAACAAACAAAACTTAAAACCTGTAATGTTAATAAAAAGAAAGAACCACCTGAAAAAGAAAAGCATTCAATATGAAATATGATCTTTGCTACTGTTGCTGATAATGCTAAATATAGAAATCTAACATACAACAGATCATATTTATTTTTATTTATCTTTAATTAATAATTCAATAATTCACACATAAAACTTCTATGTTTTATTATACTGTAGGTGTATTATTTTTTAAAAACCTATTCAGTCACATAATTTTGATGGTTGTTTGTTGCCATCTGTTGGTTACACAATGTAATTGCTTTTACCGGGGGGTTGTTGGGGCGGTGGATGGCGGAGGCCTGTCGCAGATGGAAGTGAGCGAGGCGGAGGTGTCGCGGACGAAATTGAAGAGGTTTGGGGAGTCGCGGAAGAAAGTGAAAGTGAATAGCGGACGGGTAGGAGAGCGGTTGAGGAGGGGGATCGGTAAAATGAGGTGTCAGATCAGATTTCAGAGGTGTCGGATTCGGAGTGTTCCGGCACAAATTAAGCCCTGGTCCCACCACAACTTTTGCCGTCATCATCATATCTTACAGGGAAGTCTAAATGCTTTCATGCATGCAATATGAATGGAGGCGATCTCTCTGCAGTGGTTACAAATGTTGGATTAACCGACAAGTTAAAAAAAATTATTTATCCGCAGGTCGCGTGCGTTCCGAACCGTGAGATGTGATCCGTACGGATCACGGATCAACAGTGATCCATTTCACCCCTAGCGGTTATAGTGCAAAATCTATTTTGGAAGCTGTTTGGACAGAACTGTGTGTAGGTATGGTGTGTCCACAGTCACATTGGAGTAATATAAACACAACAAGTCTCTTTTTTTTATTTCCTGACATTAAACTAGGCTCCATATCCCAGCGATCTTGAGGCCCACCGCAATGTGACGTAGCAGTGCTGTTTTCCCCCACCCACCAATATGGATTGACAGTCGCGTTTTACCATGTCTTAGTATTAAAGCGTATAATCATGTCGATAAGACAGGATTTGCAAAGAAACTGGGATTAAAAGATCCCAATCTTGATTGATTGATTGATCTATTCCAACTCTCTGTGGTCAAACTGCAACTCAAGAAGCAGTGAGTGCTACACTTTGTATTTTTTAGAGCATTTTCAACTGTACTTTAACTTCGCAACTCATAACCACTGAAATCAACACGGCTGCATAGTGTACATAAATATAAATGAGTACGCTTCAATCACACAACAGCAATCCTGGGGCGTAGACCAGGCCCGAATTGGCTAATCGGGAGGACCGGGAGAATTCCCGGTGGGCTGGTCCGTTTTTTTTTTGGCCACGAGGGCCGGTGTCCCTAGCTGCTTGCTCACTCAGCAGTCGCACTTTTTTCATTTATTTATTTATTTGAACATAGCCTCACTCTTTTTATTCATTACTTTGTGGCAGCTCCAATCTTTTTTTAGTTTTCTCGCAGCCTCGTGAGCAAAATGCAGCCTGCAGGTTAATGATAACGTAACTATCATTCAACCCCAAACAGCGGCACCTTAGTGAATATAAGAATAACTTTTGATCAGAAATCTAAAAAGGGGAGTAAAAGATTAAGCCGTCAAATAGAAAATAATATTGTGGTTAAAAAAGTCTTGCAGATCACAATGCAATACCTATTTTTTATTCCAAACGCTCAAGCATAACAGTGCCATTGTGGTCCAGTGATCAGCATGTTGCGTTACGACCTGAGTTCGAACCTCACCTGAGTATTTTTTTATTTTTTATTTTTTAGTGTTAAGACATATAATACTGTTGGGTTATTTATGTAGGTGTACATTTATTTTTTGTGTGACCACCGTTACAAAGGACTGGATATCTAAAGATTTTAGCAGACAATATATATTCAGATATTCCAGGAAAGGACATAGTGATGTTTTAAAGAATAGTGTTGGAGATTTAGCTACCCTTTAATGTTCTCATATTTATGAAAAAAAACATTTGAAGTTCTAAAGCAGCTGTTTGCTTGAAAAAGACGTGATGGTGTTATTAGAAACTGAATTGGAAATGGCGTTATTTTAATATAGTCAGTCGTGAACTGAGATGGGCCGGTCTAAGGCTTGAAACTCCAGGGCTGAAAAGGAGTCCCACTCCGGCCCTGGTGTAGACGTTAAATTATGTTTATTTTGTATAGTATCTTGGCTTTAATGGATACAGCAGCATATTTACCCATTTGGTGGGCATCTTGTTATATTTGCCAAGACTAAATGAGCAAAAATGTGTGTGTATGCGTGTGTGCCCACACAGCGGACATTATAACACATTTTTGTGTGGCTCGTTCATTGTTGCAAGAAGGCTGAATAATTGGGTAACTTTGGGAAACTTCCTGGTTCAATCTTAACCTGCAGTCACACTAAAGTTTGATTGCTTTTACCAGGGGGTTGTTGGGGCGGTGGATGGCGGAGGCCTGTCGCAGATGGAAGAGAGCAGGGTGGAGGTGTCGCGGACGAAATTGAAGAGGTTTGTCGCGGAAGAAAGTGAAAGTGAACAGCGGACAGGTAGGAGAGCGGTTGAGGAGGGGGATCGGTAAAATAAGGTGTCAGATCAGATTTCAGAGGTGTCGGATTCGGAGTGTTCCGGCACAAATTAAGCCCTGGTCCCACCACAACTTTTGCAGTCATCATTATATCTTACAGGGAAGTCTAAATGCTTTCATGCACGCGATATGAATGACGCAGGAGGCGATCTCTCACAGTGGTTACAAATGTTGGATTAACCGACAAGTTAAAATAGAGCATGCTGTCGTACGGTGCTGCAAAAAGGGGCAGAATTAAACAAGTTGATTAGATGATAAAATAGTGAGCTCCATATTTTACATTTCTGTACAGAGAGGTCATGTTTTGATCTACTGGTCTCATGCAATCACATGATGCGATTTCACAGGTCAGAGTTCACCAAGCTTGAACTTTTGAACACGACGACGTGAAAATTTTCTTATCTTGTGTTTCCAGTCTGCCACATTTACATGCATATGAATGGAAGTCTATGGGGTGAAAAGTGTAATGTGTCCGCGGCTTTACTGTGGTATTTGTGGCTGTGGGTCATGTCTGAGTTGCTGTCTGTCATTCTTCTGTGTTCAACCTTACATCCAACCTTGGTTATTCTTCTCTGAAGCAGCAAGTAGGGTTGTCAAAAGTAACAAGTTCGGTACCAATTGGTACTGAAATGTAAAAAACCTCTTATCTCCCGCTAAACATCTGAGCGCATACTGTACTTAAACACCGCTGATTGGCCATTGTGTTCACATGCTCCATGATTGCTCCATGCTTCATGCACGATGATTGGCTTTGAAAGTCATTGGTTCATCACAGTTCATCAAGTGCAAACACAGATACAGGACACTGGAATCTTTCAAAGTTGCGTAGATCAGCTGGTCTGTCTATGAGTTGACATATGAGTGATCCACTGATGGATCGACTGATCCACGCAACTTTATTATGCTCCAGTGTCCCTCTATCTGTACTGATGACCACCACGGCCAATGACAGTCATTTCTGTTGAGCATGTGAACACAATGGCCAATCAGAGGTGTTTAAGTATGCACTCAACATCACTCAAATGTTAGCAGGAAATGGTTGGCGCCAATGGTATTGTGGTTAGTGCATCAACACATGTACTCCGGTGCTCACAGCGACCCGAGTTCAATTCCTGCCTTGAGGTCATAGGCCAATCCTTCTCCTCTCTCTGTTCGCTTTGCTTTTCTGTCAATACTCTCTACTGCCCTGTTCGTTAAAAGGTTAAAACCCTAAATAATAATAATAATGTTAGCAGGAAATGGACCTTTTAAAATAATTTTTTTAAATGTTTGGCAACCCTCAAGTGGACAGGAGAACCAGAAAGAGCAAAAAAAAAAAACACCCTTATCAGAAAGTGGTTGAAAGTGGACAAAAAAGATGCATTTGAATGCCAGCTGATAACATAACATGTCTCTTTTGTCAACTTGTTCTCCAATCAACCGAAAGCATCTTTTGTTTGTGGTTTCATTTTACAACCTTTTGTTTTTCTGACCCAGATCTTTAAACTGTCTGACTGAACAATGCAGTTTATGATTGCCAATCTCTGCTGTATGTATTTTAGCCCATGTTCACCTCTGTCTGTGATATTGAATATGTCATATTCGCTCTCTCGTCCCAAACTGTTTCTCACGAGTAAGGTGACGTTGTAGGTGATCTGATGTGGCACAAGTTTAAAACCGCAGGATGGAGGATTGAAATTACAGCTCACAGTTCTGGAGTCACTGAAAACAAGGAGAAAATGCAGTTAAAGTGAGTTTTATTCAGCTTAAAATGAGTTAACACTGAAATAAGCGGCATTTTGACTCTTTTGAAACCAGATAAAGGCATAGTTCACCCCAAAATTATAATTCTGTCACCATTTGCTCATGTCACAGCATTGCATTATTATAATCGCCCCCCAAAAATATTATATATACAGTTGAAGTCAGAATTATTAGCTCCCCTTTCAATTTTTTTTTTTTTTTATATTTCCTAAATGATGTTTAACAGAGCAAGGAAATTTTGTATTTTTGTATGTCTGATAATATTTTTTCTTTTGGAGAAAGTCTTATTTGTTTCATTTCAGCGAGGAAAAAAAGCAGTTTTAAATTTTTTATACACAATTTTAAGGTCAATATTATTAGCCCCTTTAAGCAATTTTTTCTTTGATAGTCTACAGAACAAACCACTGTTATACAATAACTTGCCTAATTATCCTAACCTGCCTAGTAAACCTAATTAACCTAGTTAAGCCTTTAAATGTCACTTTAAGCTGTATAGAAGTGTCTTGAAAAATATCTAGTCAAATATAATTTTCTGTCATCATGGCAAAGATAAAATAAATCAGTTATTAGAGATGAGTTATTAAAACTATTATGATTAGAAATGTGTTGAAAAAAAATCTCTCTATTAAACAGAAATTGGGGAAAAAATAAACATGGGGGCTAATAATTCAGAGGGGCTAATAATTCTGACTTCAACTGTAAATATAAAGACAATATCAAATATTTCCCAAGTGATATTTAACCGTGCAAGGACATTGTCACAATATTTCCTATAATATTTTCTTTTTTAGTAGAAAATAGTGCCTATTTATTTTAGTTTGCCTGTAATAAAAGAGATATATATATATTTAGGTCAATTTTATTGGCACCCACTAGAAATTATAATGATTGGCTTTTGATTGAAATGATAATGATTGGCTACAAAACAAGCCACTCTTGTCCAATTGTCTTGCCTAATTAACCTAGTTAAGCCTTTAAATCACACTTTACTCAAACTAACTCGCAAACTAACTATTCAAATATTATGTACAAAAGTGAGTTATTAGAAATTAGCTATTAAAACTATGTCTAAACTTAAGTTTTAAACCAAGCAGCACTTGGGAAATATTTGAAAAAGAATCACAATTACACAGGAGAATATCTTCCACAGATGATAGAATTTGGGTGAACTATTCCTTTAAAGTTTAGTGATTAATATTCATGATTTAATATTGTTTATACAACAGTTCTGTCTGGTTCTCGAATCTGATTGGCTGATAGCCGTGAGATATTAAAGAAATATCAGCACTCGTCCAGCCTCTTCACCCTTGTGTATTACTCTGCCCACACGAGTGGCCAGCAGAGGACTACAGTTTGACAAATATTGCAGCTGTTGGACAACATAATGTACTTTTGAGGTTTGTATGTCGTTGTTTAGATTGCAACTAGGTGGTTTATTATAAGGACAGTGCCTATTTTAAATCATTATAATTTAGGAGATTCAGCGCATTGGTGGCCAGCCTGCCATAATGAACAGAGCAAAGATGGTTAACGTTTCGTTACAAGATGGCGACAGAGACCACATAATAAGTCCTTAGGGGAGAAAAAACAGCATTTTTTTCAGTGTACGTTTCAAACTACAACTGAACAAATCATTACAGAACAGGTAGGTGACATTATAAGCAGATCTCTCTGTTTGGTATTTTGTAGTGCTGTATTTATACCATAGTAATCTAGTACTGTTTGCTTTGCTTTGGCTTTTTCAGGGGTTAATTATTGTGATCTCTCGTTTGCTACAGAAAAATATTGGGAAATCTCTGTAGACTGATGGCATTTCATGCCGTTCAGCCTTATAATCTTAAGTTCTGAGCGAAGTCACCTGTTTTGTCATTACTTTAGATATTAAGCTAGAGAATACTAATCAGTCAAATACTACTGAATGAACAGCAGAAGACAGTAGTTCCTTTTACAAAATTGTTTTTGAGGTGTTTGATTTTCTTTTTTATATACCGTCGAACTGTTGTACAAACGCAATATCACACTCGTAGTAGTACGATGTGGCTGTATATTGTCACTGGTGGGACACTAAGGCACTTGAGCCAACACACGCCTTCCTCCAGTGCTGATATATAGCCATATCTCACTGCTACTTGTGTGATATCACTCATGTAATATCTTGTAGTCCTAAATTTCTGTTTGTACTGTGTATTCTGTTTAATTCTAATGAAAGAATTATTCGTGCTGTTTAAATGCATTTTTAGATGTCATTTTCAGTAGAAATTACAGATAACTTGAGCAGGGCAGATAGTGTGTTCCTCTTCAGTGGTGATAAAATCAGACTAACCTGATGAGTAATGTGTACGTCCTTCTATAACTGCCGTTTAGATTTGGAGCTCTGAGTATTTCCCATGAGCAGTGGATGTTACGCATGTCTGCAGTCTCGCATCTGAAGTGCTGAGGTTTCTCAGGAGGAACTGATCAAAGTTAAGCAGAAATTAAAAACTTTTATCTGAAATCTCTCATCATGCATAGGAAAAAATAACGGTTCCCTTTTACTACTACTATTTTTGTCTTTGTGTTACAAGGCAGCTTTACAGGAAATGTAGTTTGGTTTTTAAAAGTGTGCTTTTAACCACTTTGTTTGATTTTATATACATGATTTATATTTTTAATTAGCAGTAGTCCCCAGAATAAATATGGTTATGGTATTAATTATTTATATTTTTTACAGTTCCTTTTTTAATGCATTGTTTTAAACTAATAATGTTTTTTTAACTACTCCTAACTGAAACCTCTGCTATCACACAATATTTGTTGCCAATTTAATTGATATACTGATTCAGAAAAAAAAAGTTTGCAAATTAAGTAACAAATGTTGTCAATGTAAATAATATATAATGATATGTAAATAAGTAAATAATGTAAAGTAAATGTGTAAATGAAGAGAATGTAAATAAGTAATGTCCAGCCTGATCTCACAAGGAAACGTAACTATTTCATGTTTTGTCAGTTTAGTGGCTAATTCGTACAAATTTGTAGAAATTCGTACAAGTTCAGTCGTGCGAAGGTGTATGAATTTTAAAAGGAGGCGTGGCACCCAACCCCACCCCTAAATTCAATCATCATTGGGGGATAAGGAAATCGTACTAAATTGTACGAAGGAGATTACGATTTCATACAAATTAGCCACTAAAAGTTCATAAAGATCATCAAAAAGTTACGAATTGCCGTGAGATAGTGTTGGTAATGTCATGTAAATAAATAAATAAAGACAAATTAAATAAGTAAATGTGTAAATCAAGAGAATAAATAAGTAAATAATATAAGGTAAACAAGTAAAAAATGTCATGTAAATAATGTAATGTGAATAAGTAAATGATTTCATGTAATAATATAATGTAAACAAGTAAATAATGGCATATAAATAAGAAAACATTCATTCATTTTCTTTTCGGCTTAATCCCTTTATTAATCTCGGGTCTCCACAGCGGAATGAACCGCCAACTTATCTAGCATATGTTTTACGCAGCGGATGCCCTTCCAGCTGGAACCCATCAATGGCAAGCATCCATACACACTCATTCACACACATACACCATGGTCAATTTAGCTTACCCAATTCACCTATTTAGACCCACGCGAACTCGGGGAGAACATGCAAACTCCACACAGAAATGCCAACTGAATAAGTAAACATGTCATGTAAGTAAATAAATAAATAAAGACAAATTAAATAAGTAAATGGAAAGAAAAAATAACTTAATAATATAATGTAAACAAGTAAATAATGACATATAAATAAGTAAACAATAGCATGTAAATAATTTAAAGTCAATGTGTAAATGAAGAAAATTAAAAAATGTATAAATAAAAATAATGTCATGTAAATAATGTCATATAAATAAGTAAATGAAGACAATGTAAATAAGTTCCATTATTATAAATAAAAGGACATAGTGTCATGCATTATTACTCAATATAATAACCCATGTAAAACTGTGTCATTAATATTAATCAAACAATAAATTAAATTAAATAGGCGACACGGTGGCGCAGTAGGTAGTGCTGTCGCCTTACAGCAAGAAGGTCGCTGGTTCGAGCCTCGGCTGGGTCAGTTGGCATTTCTGTGTAGAGTTTGCATGTTCTCCCCGTATTCGCATAGGATTCCTATGGGTGCTCCTGTTTCCCCCACAGTCCGAAGACATGCCATACAGGTGAATTGGATAAACTAAATTGACCATAGTGTATGTGTGTGAATGAGTGTGTATGGATGTTTCCCAGTGATGGGTTGCAGCTGGAAAGGCATCCGCTGCGTAAAATATATGCTGGATAAGTTGTCGGTTCATTCCGCTGTGGCGACCCCAGATTATTAAAGGGACTAAGCAGAAAAGGAAATGAATGAATGAATGAAGAAAATGTAAATGAGTAAATAACGTAATGTAAAGAAATGTAGACAATGTAAACAAGTAAATAATGTCATGTAAATAATTAAATAATAAAATAAAATTATTATTTACTTATTTACATGACAATGTTTACTTATTTACATTGTTGTGAACAATTAATGCATAAAAATATTAATGTGCTGATTTATTGCAAATAAAATACCATTATTATAAATAAAAGGACATTGTGTCAAGCATTATGACTCGATATAAAAAACCTGCCATCTGTATCATTAATATTAATGAAGCAATAAAAAAAACTCAATGATGTTGACTGAATAATTTTTTGTAGCCTTCATAGTATTTCATTCTTTTATAATTAATAATCTATGCAGTGTAATTGATAAATATAATTAATATTATAAAACAATTTAATTTAGAGTTAATATTATAAAACAATACTGGTATAATACACTATCTAAAAAAATTGAGATTCAAGAATATCCGAGATTCATGTTTTTCAGTGTTTTTGAATTGCATTATGGGACCTTGATCTTTCCTCCAACAACTTTTGATTTTCAACAAGTTGAAAAAGTACATTTTATTGATATTTTTAATAATCTGGAGAGACATAATAATAATAGCAATAATAATAATAATAATAATAATAATAACAATAATTCCTTACTTTTATATAATGCTTTTCTAAACACTCAAAGTGCTTTACACAATTCCTCATCCACCACCACTGTGCAGCATCCACCTGGATGACGTGACTGCAGCCATATTGCACCAGACCACACACCACACAGCAGCTGATTGGTGGGGAGGAGACAGAGTGATGAAGCCAATTATCATATGGGGATGGTTAAGAGGCCATAATGGTCAGAGGGCAAATTTTGGATGCCAGGGTTAAACCCCTACTCTTTTTCAAAGGACATCCTGGGATTTTTCACGACCACAGAGAGTCAGGACTTGAAAAGACAGCTGAGCAGTAGAGTCCCCTTCATTATACTGGGGCTTTAGGAACCACACAGACCCCTGCTGGCCTCACTAAGACCACTTCCGGCAGCAACCTAGCTTTCCCATGGGGTCTACCATTCAGGTACTGACCAGGCACAGCCCTGCTTAACTTCAGTGGGCGAGTTGCAGAGAGCTAGCTGCCTGCACAACATATATTTAAACAAATTCTGCTATTCACTGTTGTTCCACAAAGAAAGTAGTTAGTATATTAACTAAAAAAATGAAATCAAGCTGAAAAAATGTATGAAATACCCAGTGGTGTAAAGTTACTAATTACAAACACTCAAAAATTAATGTAATTGAGTAGTTTTTTCTCAGGAATTGTAATTTACTGAGTAGTTTTTAAAAATATGTACTTTTACTTTCCCTTGAGTACATTTTTTTGTGCAGTATCTGTCCTTTTACTCCAATACTTTCTTTCAACCTGCAGCCACTACTTTATTTTTCTTGTCTATTGAGATAAAAAAACAAAAAGTCCTGAGATTCCTGTCTAATCAAATCGCACATACCCTAGAAGGTAAATCGCATCATAATGAACTACCTCAAGACGTGTGCACTTTATAATTGCAGCAAACTGTTAGGAAGTATTAAAAGTGTCCATGAAGATGTTCAAAATCTTTACACGCATTGACCCAGAGACTGTTTAGATGCATGTCACTGATGAGAAGATGACGAATGTTTACTGTATAAAGACTGAAATGGCCTTAAACACCCAGCAGACACAAGACGTCAACATGACGTCTGATTGACGTTGAACCCTAACATCTTGGGGACTTTGCATTTTGTTTGGAAATGAAAATCAACAGCAGGCCAACATCAATATCCAATGTCCAACCTAAAACCAACCAAATATCAATGCCTAATGATGTTACAGCCTGACATTGTGTAAACGTTACCCCTATGACATCCATCAGATGTTGGATTTTGGTTGACGTACCTGATGAATAAATGTCAGAATTTGACATCATATATGACGTTGGTTTAAGATGTTGGCTCGACGCTGGATTTTGGTCACTTTCTAACAACCTAAAATCAACCAAATATCAACGTCATTTGATGTCATTATTGGACATCAAAATCACGTTGTCCTTAGCTACTAGCTTGACAAATAATTTTGATTACCTGACATTACAACCTAAATCTAACCTAATATTAATGTCTCATGATGTTGTGTGCCTTCTAGGCAATAACTAAATGCACAACAGAATGTTACATTTACACACACATGCACAAATTACATGTAAACACATCAGCTTCTGACAGCATAATACTCACTACTCTTGAGTAATTTTTAAAGGGCTACTTTTTACTCATACTTTGAGTATTTACAACAGATACTTTTACTCTACTTGCACTACATTTTTAGGCAAGTAATGGTACTTTTACTTGAGTATGATTTTTCAGTACTCTTTCCACCACTGGAAATACCCTGATTGATTTAAAGGGTAAAAAAACAAAAGTGTTACAATTAAAATCTGTTAGCTGGTTAACATTATTATATAGAGTAAATGTCAAATAAACGTAAACGGACTTTCCCAGAATTCAATACAATGGTCTTTTTTGTTGACATTACTATGGTTGTTTTTAGTTGTAATTTTTACTGTTGGTGCTGTAAGTTACGGAACAAAATCTTGGGAATAAACTGCCAGTGTTATTTTACAGACGTATATCTTATACAATTTATTGATTCAAACTACTGTCAATAAAAGTCACTCTGTTACAACTGCAGAGCTGAATTTTCAACATCAAAGTCGAAAGAGCAGTGATCAACATCCCATAATGCAATTCACAACCATAAATAAACAAAAACACTTGCAAATCAGTTAATCAGCGGATATTTTTAGTGTGTACTAAAAGCTATTAATAAAAGATTTGGAAGAAAAGGCGGATCATCTATAATACTCACAAGTGACAAAGTTATAAGCTATGCCACTAGTCGTATCGCAGTAGAAGTTGATGCCGTATGCATTGGTGGCTTTGAGGTTGTCCACTCGAATGGCTTTGACTCGTGAGCTGATGTTGATGACTTTGTAGGGTTTGTTGCCAAAGAACATTGAGCTGATGTGTGAAGTGTCTCTGGCATAAACACAGCAGAACATCACCGTCGAGCCTTCCCGTAACACCTGATCATCTGGAAATAGCAGGATCTCATTGGGAGCTGAGCTCTTCTTGCCTGCAGGAAAACCAGTAAGAATCAATTATATAGAGTTGAAGTCAAAATGATTCGCTCTCCTGTGATTTTTCTTTTTTTTCTTTTTCAAATATTTCTCAAATGATGTTTAACAGAGTAAGGATTTTGTTCACAGTATTTTCTATAATATTTTTTCTTCTGGAGAAAGTCTTCTTTGTTTTATTTCAACTAGAATAAAAGCATTTTTTTATTTTTTAAAAAACATTTTAGGGTCAATATTATTAGCCCCCTTACGCAATATTTATTTTTTTCATTGTCTACAGAACAAACCATCATTATACAATGATTTCCTAATTACCATAACTTGCCTAATTTACCTAGTTAAGCCTTTAAATGTCACTTTAAGCTGAATACTAGTATCTTGAAAAATATCTAGTCAAATATTATGTGCTGTCATCATGGCAAAGATAAAAGAAATCAAAAACTATTATGTTTCGAAATGTGTTGAAAAAATCGTCTTGTCATTAAACAGAAATTGAGGGGAAAAATATACAGGGAGGCTAATAATTCTGACTTTAACTGTACATATTTTTGTCTGCATCTTACCCTTCTGTCCTTAATGAAACTGCATTGATTTTAGGTCAAGCATTCTTGCATCACGCAGATTAACTGGCAGAAAATGACACAGAAAAAATTCTGCTTATTGAGATAATCCATTTACCGTATTTACATTAAAACTGATAACCCGTCACTGTAAGTAAACTGTGCTTATAAGACTTTATTAATAAATATTTTTGTTTCCTGATAGTGCTGTCAAAATGTGATTATTTGGTCATATGGGGCGCTATTTTAATGGTCTAGGCGCAAAGTCTGAAGCGCAGTGTGCAAAAGCATTAAGGGCGTGTCTGAATCCATTCTGCTATTTTATGGACAGGAAAATACGTTCATGGTCTAACAGGGTTGCGCTTATTCTCTTAATAATTTATAGGTGTGTTTTAAGAATAAACAATCAGAGTCTCACCTCCCATTCCCTTTAAGAGTCAGTTGCGTCGCTCCATGGTGCATTTATTTACATTGCGGACTTTGTAAGTGGAAAAACCGAACACTTCAGAACAGTTAAGAAAACAGTTTAACAACATCTGCAGCAAGAGGATAATAAGCCTCCTTCATTTGGAATTTACTTTCACTTTCTCTCTTTCGTGGATATAGAAACCGTGTTGTACGCTCTCCACAGAAGACATGCATTAGCCCACATAAATAATTTCATTTGTTAAGCGCAAAGATTTGTTTCAAAACTATTTCTAAATTCAGTTCTAATTTCCAGCAAATGAATAAATGAACAATAATAATGAAGTGTGGTAAAAAAACGGAGCTATATCCAAAGACAAGTCCTATGCCCCATATGGTCCAAAACTTGACAGGTGGACTAATCTAAGCGTGTTTTTAATAAAACAAATATAAATATGCATTTAATAAATAATTCTAATGATAATAATAACGTTATACAAAAGCAAGATGTGGTGAACAAACTGAAAAAAGCTCCTCATGTGAAGAAGGGATGGAGGTACTGGTTTTTATATTTATAGAAAATAATAATTTTTGTAACATTTTAATCTTTTATTTTTTCACTTGTAAAATAGTTCTGTATTGCTCTACATCCTGCATGTTTTAAGCAATGTTTAAGCGAGGCGCACACGAGGCTGACCTCTCAGCTAGTCTATTGTGTAGTCTATTTTAGTTCCTCAAAATAGCAAAGCGTCAGCAATGTGCCTTAACACACCTTCTTTTTAGACCAAACTGCCTAAGGGTGTACATATGAGCACAAATGCATTTGCTATTTAAACAGCGTGGTGAAAAACATCAAAATGACACTTGCAATGCAAATAACCTTGATGTAGTAACCAGTAGTATGGATGCCATCCTTACTAGCACACTAAATACTGTGTCACCCATCAAATTAAAAAAGGCTAGAGAGAATAAAACTACACCATGGTACAACAGTCATACTCGCGCTCTCAAAACAGCAACCCGTGCCCTGGAAAGTAAATGGAAAAAAACTAATTTAGAGGTTTTTAGAATTGCGTACAAAGACAGTATGTCCAGCTATAGGAGGGCTCTTAAATCTGCCAGGGCTGAGCACCTCCGCAAACTGATTGAAAATAATCATAACAATCCTAGATTTTTATTTAGCACCATTGCTAAATTAACAAATAATCAGTCATCCTTGGAACAAAATGTCCCACCGCAAATCAGTAGTGATGACTTCA
The DNA here is from genome assembly GCA_903798205.1 of Danio tinwini. Lineage (NCBI taxonomy): Eukaryota > Metazoa > Chordata > Actinopteri > Cypriniformes > Danionidae > Danio > Danio tinwini. The sequence continues at coordinate 32,879,625 of CAIGQZ010000427.1, forward strand.
TGAATTTTTTCAGTGATAAAATAGAAGACTTTAGACAGAAAATTGAAGATGTTAAACTTTCTGCACCACCTTATACTCCAGATCCAGTAAACATTCCACTGAATCAAAATAACCTACAATGCTTTAAAATCATAGAACAGGAAGAGCTAGATAAAATTATAAATAGTTCCAAACCAGCTACATGTATGTTAGATCCAATTCCAACAAAATTACTGAAAGATTTGCTACCTGTTATAGGAGAACCTCTCCTTAACGTTATCAACTCTTCTTTAGCTTTAGGCCATGTTCCAAATCCTTACAAGCTAGCTGTTATTAAACCTATTATTAAGAAACCACAACTGGACCTGAGCAACCTAGCTAATTATAGGCCTATTTCAAATCTTCCGTTTATGTCTAAAATACTAGAAAAAGTTGTTTCTACCCAATTATGCTCCTTTCTGCAGATGAACAATGTTTTTGAAGTGTTCCAGTCAGGTTTCAGGCCTCATCACTGCACAGAAACTGCATTAGTGAAAATAACCAACGATTTACTCTTAGCTGCTGACCAACTATTAGTATCTGACTAACTATTATATCTAACTATTAGTTCTACTTGATCTTAGGGGCGCTTTTGACACCATCGACCACAATATTCTCATGGACCGCTTATATTCTACAGGTGTCCAAGAACAGGCTCTTCAATGGTTTAAGTCATACTTAGCTGGTCGTTACCAGTTTGTGAATATTAATGGACAACTTTCACAAGTCAGGCCAGTAAAGTGCGGGGTCCCTCAAGGATCAGTTTTAGGCCCTTTGCTGTTTGCAATATACATGCTTCCCCTGGGGGACATTATTAGAAAACACAGTATCAGTTTTCACTGCTATGCAGATGATACTCAATTATACATTTCAACTAAACCAGATGAGATGTCTAAACTGTCTAAGCTAACTGAGTGTATTAAAGATGTTAAAGACTGGATGACCAACAATTTTCTTCTCTTAAACTCAGAGAAAACAGAATTATTACTTATCGAGCCTAAATCCTGCACACAGCAGTTCTCACAACTCGACCTGCAATTAGAGGGATACAAAGTTAGCGTTAGCTCTACTATAAAAGATCTGGGTGTCATATTAGACAGCAATTTAACCTTCGAAAATCATATATCCCATGTCACAAAAACTGCCTTCTTTCATCTAAGAAATATAGCTAAATTATGAAGTATGCTATCCATCTCAGATGCAGAAAAGCTAGTTCATGCTTTTATAACTTCTAGGCTGGATTACTGTAATGCTCTGTTTGCTGGTTGCCCAGCATCCTCTATTAACAAACTTCAGCTAGTACAAAATGCAGCTGCCAGAGTTCTTACCAGGTCTAGAAAATATGATCATATCACCTCAATTTTATCCTCCTTACACTGGCTGCCTGTTAAGTTTCATATTGATTATAAAATATTGCTTCTTACCTATAAAGCCTTAAATAATCTAGCTCCTGTTTATCTAACCAACCTTCTGTCTCGCTACAACCCAACCCGCTCTTTAAGATCTCAAAACTCAGGGCTTCTGGTAGTACCTAGAATAGCAAAGTCCAGTAAAGGAGGTCGAGCCTTCTCATTTATGGCCCCTAAACTCTGGAATAGCCTTCCTGATAATGTCCGAGGCTCAGACACACTCTCGCAATTCAAAACTAGATTAAAAACCTCTTTTTAGCAAAGCATACACTCAGTGCATTACTTAGCGGTATGACACATGATTGTGCCCCACGCAGGTTTTTGTATCTCGTTTATAAACATTATGAACAGCAGCTACGCTAATTGTTCTCTTATTTTCTATTTCCACCTGGGGGTACTCATCCCAAGGCTCTCAGACTATGTAGCGCCACTGATGCGATCCAAGACCAGTGACGAGATGATCCCGAGGTTTTCACAATCCTGGACCAGGTCGCATCCTGTGCAGCTGCTGTGGTGGTCACGGTGGAGTGAGAGCATGAGACTGATTCCTGTGACGCTCCAAGGACAGACAAGTCTTCACTGAGGTCCAGCTTCAGGCGCCTAGACTGCAGCTATGCACAAGACGTTTGGCCATAGGAGAAATGGTCGTGCCCAACTGAGCCTGATTTCTCTCAAGGTTTTTTTAATCTTCACTTTCGCCAATTGGTGAAGTTTTTTCCTCGCCGCTGTCGCCACTGGCTTGCATGGTTCGGGACCTGTAGAGCTGCGCATCGATGAAATTGCTCTTCAGTGTTTGGACTCTCAGTAGTGATTATTAACTCACACTGAACTGGGTTAAACTAAACAGATCTGAAACTCTGAAAATCAAACTGACACGGTTTCAATTTACTATAATCTTGAATGTGAAGGTGCTTTGACAATCTACATTGTATAAGCGCTATACAAATAAAGTTGAATTGAAATGAACTTGCGTTGAGCTGAAACTAGCAAATAACACATGCGTCGCACCCTGCATCACATTGCACCGGGTGTATGATAGGGCCCATAATCTATCAGTATGGGTTGCCACTATCTCCTTACAGCAAGAAGGTCCTTGGGTCGAGTCCTGCCTGGGCCAGTTCTGCATTTCTGTGTGAAGTGTGCATGTTCTCGTGTTCGCGTGGGTTTCCTTTGGGTGCTCTGGTTTCCCCCACAGTCCAAAGACATGCGCTATAAGGGAATTGAGTAAACTAAATTGGCCGTAGTTTATGAGTTTGTGTGTGAATGCGAGAGTGTATGGGTGTTTCCCAGTACTGGGTTGCGGCTGGAAAGGCATCTGCTGTGTAAAGTATAAGCAGGAATAGTTGGCAGTTCATTCATTGTGGCTACCTCTGATAAATAAGGGACTGTCGCCACTGGCTTGCTTGGTTGGGACTTGTGGAGCTGCGCATTGATGGATTTGCTCTTCAGTGTTTGGACTTTTAGCAGTGAAAATTAAACCAATTAAACTGAACTTCAGCTCTGAAAACTGGACTGACAGTTTCAATTGACTTATATTCTATGTTAAGCTGCCTTGACATAATCTACATTGTTAAAGTGCAATAGAAATAAAGATGAATTGAATTCAACTAAGCTGAAGGAAAATGAATGAATAAATAAATTAATGAATCTATTAGTATTCAATTTGTCAGTTGTCACGTATCCTAAATGGTAACACTTTACTTGAAGGGTGCGTCATGAAACCTTTATAATCATGATATGAAACATCATGAATATGAATGAGATGATATGCATGCTTATGGCAACTGTCATTAACCTTTGTGTGCTGTTGGGGATGTTTTCATCCCCCTTGGGGTGATTTTAAGGCTTAATTTGGCCACAACTTTCTCTGTGTTTCAGCAAATGGAATGATTTTTGGTGATACATCTTATTTTTATACATATTTTAGAAAAATGCTTTGAAATAAAAATAATAATAACAATACACTCTGGGCAAATTGACTACCCTTTCATTATGATAGCAGCTGTTTTTGCCCCATTGACTTCCATTATAATGACATTTTTTGATTGCAAAGCCATGACACCATATAATCATGCATTATTGCTTGTTGGTGCTTTTCCCTATTGGGAAAAAATACATTTGGTAATTTTTTGTGTTTTACACAATGCTACGCTGAAGTGATTAGTTGAGTTTTGTTATGTGTTGCAATGGTCAAAGTGGTCGTTTACAGGTCCGTGTTGGCCTGATGTTGTTTAAATGGTGAGATTGGTTGAGCAACACATTCTCAGAAGTGCACACTCATCAGTGACAGTTAAGAGGCACAGAAACAGGCTCGTGAAAAGTCAGTACCGTCATGGATGAAAAGAGGAAGTTACTGTCAGCGTAGCTTATAATATATTTAACAATATAATATATATATATATATATACACACACATACATACAGTGCATCTGGAAAGTATTCATAGCGCTTCACTTTTTCCACATTTGTTTATGTTGCAGCCTTATTCCAAAATGGGATTAAATTCATTTATTTCCTCAAAATTCTACACACAATACCCCATAATGACAATGTGAAAAAAGATGGAAGCCACTCCCCACCTGGAACTTGCCAAAAGCCATCTGAAGGACTCTCAGACCATCAGAAACAAAATTCTCTGGTCTGATGAGAATAAAATTGAACTCCTTGGAGTGAATGCTAGGAGTTACGTTTGGAGAAAACCAGCCACCGCTCATCACCAGGCTAATATAAATGTCTTTCTAAGTCGATCTTTCTTTTTTGTATGTTGTATTGCTGTATTTATACCATCGTAACATTGTGATCTCCCGATTGCAACAGAGAAGCACTGGAAGATATCTCTGTAGATGGCATTTCAGTATATATCATATATTAGACATTATGCTGGAGAATCATACAAATACTAGCTCTAAAGTGACACTTTATCAAAATAATCTTCTTTTTCCTTTTGAAAAAAATTATTTTGCTTACCCCATTGACAGATTATTTTGTTTATTTTAAAGGGCACATAGTTTACCACTTTTTCCAGATTTAATAGTCTTTTGTGTCTCCAGAATGTGTCTGTAAAGTTTCATCTCAAAACACCCATCAGATTTTTTATTATACCTGTCATAAGTTTCTTTTTTGTAGCATTTAGCATCAGCTAGCGGTTTTTGTGTACTGCGCCTTTAAGGCTAGTCCTTCACGCCCACCGTTTCCACGTGCCTGGCAGTGGCTCCCTCGGCTGCGTCAGACAACAGACAAACACGAAGGAATAAGATCTCACGTAACGTTTGTGAGGAAAAACAACAAGTAAGAACTTTACCAATGGGTATTTGATGCATGTTGTGGAGTTGCAGGATGAGTCACACACAATGTCGTTACAAAGTTTAGGCACACACAAATACACACACACACACACAGTGCTGACAGGCGCACACAGACAGCGCGCGTTTAGCTTTGCACTGTTTTTGCACGCAAATGTGACAGGATACAGGTTAATATCCACTGCTGTATGGATATCTGTTATGTTAATGTACAAAATAAACCTGATTTAACGTCCACAAACCGAGATTGAAGCGTCTTTTATGATTGTTCTGACACGCGGCTGTGTTGATGAAGTAAATGGCTGTAATTCATTACACACATGCGCTGTTTAAAAACATTTTAAACTTGTAAAACTCACTCTTGATCATATTTGATGATGATTGATGATCTTAGCAAACTGAACAGACCTTTTATTTTTGGTTGCTTAGTTTGCTCACGTCCTGGTCCTGTGTCTAGTTGATATGATTACACACGTTACTACGGAGACATGTTAATACGCAGCTGTCAATCAATTCGGTGGGCGGGGGACCGCACTCCTACGTCAAGTTGCGGTCGGTCTGAAAACCGCTCCAATTGGTCCACCGTTTTTATGTTGTTAAATTGAAAAAAAAGGACTGGGTGTGTTTATATCACCCCAATATGATGGTCTATACACCATACCTACACATATGTCTGTCCAAACAACTTGAAAAGTAGATTTTTCACCATAGGTGCCCTTTAAAGGAAAAGTCACTTAAATTTGGCATATTATTTTTTAAAACAAAACGATATGTTTTGCTTGTCTAGAAAATGCTTCTCAATTTAAGAGTTTTGAGATATTTAGTCTATAAACAAAGCAAGAAATCTAAGAAAAGCATTTTTGCAATGTGGCCAAAAGACCACAGACCCCAGAGTTTTATATAGAACCTTAAGGAATCCTTTTTTTAGAGTGTATAATATGGTTAAAAACATGATAGTATTTACTATTAATTACTGTAGTATTTTTGTCATGTTGGCACAACATCATGTACTATTGAATTAAACTTTAAATTCCTACCATAGTTGGTTTTCCATGGACTCCAGGAGCTGAATGTTGAAGCCGCAGAGATGAGTCTTATTCTGACAGAGTGATTTACACAGTTCAGAGGCAGCTGAGAGCTCCAGATCATTGTGTATAATCCTCTGCTAACATTTATCTGTCAATATACAGTGACAAATTACTTCATGGTGTGGTAATAATAATAATAATTCGGTTATAATGTGAAGAAATGTTCACTTACGCTGTCAATAATATCCATGTTTGTTGTGCGTCCAACTTGTATTTCATACATTTGAATCCCCTGTTTGTTTTGATTTATATTCCACTCAATCTTCAGTTGCCACATGTCCAAAGCCTGAAGTTTGATGTTGTTCGGCGCAATGTTGATATCTGTCGAAACAATAATAAGATGTTGTGAACTCGTACATTAGAAGAGATGCAGTACAAACATTGCAGAAAAAATAAAACGTTTGACTCGTCTCATGTGAAAAAAAACGACATTATTTTTAGTTGCTATGGTGATACACAAATTAACATTACTATTGTTGTGGAAAACTTTTAAAGGTAATATGTTGCCTGATCAAATATCATAATATGTTCAAAAAAAATATGATCAAAAATGCTGCCTGCAAAAATGGCTTTACCCAGCACGCATTTAGTTAAAAAATGCAACTCAATATTGTGATATATTAGCTATACTTTTAAAATAATGGCTTTACCCAGCACATATTACCGATACCTTAAAGCGACTCAATATTGTAATATATTAGCTACTTTTAAAAAATGACTGTGACGTGGTGGCGCAGTAGGTAGTGCTGTTGCCTCACAGCAAGAAGGTCGCTGGTTCGAGCCTCGGCTGGGTCAGTTGGCGTTTCTGTGTGGAGTTTGCATGTTCTCCCCTCGTTTGCGTGTGTTTCCTCCGGGTGCTTCGGTTTCTCCCACAGTCCAAAGACATGCGGTACAGTTGAATTGGGTAGGCTAAATTGTCCGTAGTGTATGAGTGTGAATGGGAGTGTATGGATGTTTCTCAGAGATGGGTTGCAGCTGGAAGGGCATCCACTGCATAAAACATGTGCTGGATAAGTTGGTGGTTCATTCCGCTGTGGCGACCCAGGATTAATAAAGGGACTAAGCCAAAAAGAAAATGAATGAATGACTAAAAATTGACTTTACCCAGCACATATTTAAACAATGTTATTTTAAAAAAAGCGATTCAATATTGTAATATATTAGCTACTTTTTAAAAATTACTTTACCCAGAACACATTTAGTTAATGTTACTTTTAAAAAAACGACTCATAATGTAATATTTTAGCTACTTTAAAAATAAAGACTTTATCCAGCAAACATTTAGTTAACGTTACTTTAAAAAAATGACTCAATATTGTAAATTATTAGCTACTAAAAAAAATGACTTTACCCAGCACACATTTAGGTAACGTTACTTTAAAAAAAGCAACTCATATTGTAATATATTAGCTACTTAAAAAAAGACTTTACCCAGCACACATTTAGTTAATGTTATCTTAAAAAAAGTGACTCAATATTGTAATATATTAGCTACT
>CAIGQZ010000427.1:32890049-32900464 GCA_903798205.1 Danio tinwini
TCTATCTATCTATCTATCTATCTATCTATCTATCTATCTATCTATCTGTCTGTCTGTCTGTCTGTCTGTCTGTCTGTCTGTCTGTCTGTCTGTCTGTCTGTCTGTCTGTCTGTCTAATTTTATTATATATGTATGTTCTTTCTTTAATGCAAACTTTATAAATGTTTTGTCAATACATTTGTAACATTTGTCATGCCAATAAAGCAATTATTGAATTGTAGCAAAATTAGTTTTTCTCAGTGGCTTTGGTGCATTTCTCACACTATTTACATTTGCACAACAGTTAATTCTCAAAATTATTAGCAGAAACTGCAAAACCTAGTGGATAACCTGCAAAAGCGTGTCACTTGCTCAAAATGGAGAGCTCATTCCTCAAAAGCAAGTATTGATGTCAATGAAAGTGTCAGTGTCATCAACATGAAAAGTCCTGCCACCATTGTTGATGAACAAGATGGTCAAATGGCTTTGTCATGTTTTCATTAGGACACTTTACTTTCCACTGATTTTGGTGACACGTCCTGAAAATGCTCAAGACAGCACTACTGTATATACTATTGGCACAGCCATTTGAAAACTACAGTAAAGTTAGACATCACTGCATTTAGTGAGGTATCTGAGTACAAGACACTGAATATGTATGTTTCACATTTTTACTGCATTTGCTCTTTACAATTATAATTTATTCACAGGATTGTGCAAAACAATAAATACACCCTTATTTACAACAAACATAAACTTCCTTTGGGTAGAGCTGTGCACTACTGTAAACAATATTGCAGTACATATTGGAACTGAACCTACAACATACACAGGTCTGTAAATCATTCATCAAATTGTTCAACTAGTTCAACATTTGTGTATGTAATGACTGAAGTAATGAAATGAGGACTATTAGTTTTATATGGAATGACTATTCAGCATCCACAAGTTTAGTTCATCTTGACTGACATGACATAAGCAAATGATAATGCTACAAACAGCAGAGAGTTGTATGAAAGCAATTGATGCATGCCCAAAAGCATTTGCAATTTGCTGGAAGGAATGAGAAACTGCAACTGTGATGTGCACAAATAACTAATTGTTTTGAGAAATGCATGAACTGTTGTGCAAATGTAAATAGTGTTGTGAGAAATACACCAAAGCCACTGAGGAAAAACTGTAATATATTTTAAAATACATGTTAGACATAAAACACAGTATTGTAGAAGTTTCAAATGACAAAAATCTATGAAATACATACATGTAATTATTTGTATTCATTTCAATTCATTTTATTAATTACAGACTAATTTATCTATTTATTTGCAAAATATTTATTACAATATTTTTACGTTATTTAGACTTTAAAAGATTATTTATGAATATATGATCAATAGCTATATAAACTATGATTCATAGCATTTATATATTCATTATATTCATTTTTGCATTTGAATTAAGTGCCTTGTTCCTTTTATTTTCTATGTATTTTAGCATCCCTTATTAATTGCGGTTAAACCTAATAAATATTTATGTACTGTTAGTCACTATGACTGTGGTCATCGTCTAATGTCAACATAGCTTAGTTCACTGATAATAAACATCATGGTTAAAATCATGTGCGTAAGTTTGGGTCTTGGATCAGTGATCCTTCGCCCACGTCATTAATCCGCCCCCGCTGCGCACTGAGGCCCGTCCCATCACCTCCAGTCCAGTCCAGTCCTCCATCCGGCCAGCAAGAAATCCACAGAAATAAAGAAGTAATGTGCACCACCGTTTAAAATTGAGCAAATAGGCGTGGCTTAGCAGCCGGACTATGGCGTTTGATTCGTTCAGTTTTTAGTAACTTAATAATGCTATTCTATTATTATTAATATTCGAATTATTATAAATATTAGTGGCTATAAAATTGGTATTTGTATAAAAAACAATACGCTTTACTACTAAAGAACAACTCTGTCACATGGTACGTGTTACGTTTCTCAGCGCTGAAAGACACGGACCAATCACAATCGCTTGTGATAATAAAGAAATTTGATTTATTTAATACATTTATAGACATAATCGAAGCGGCTTTATTAACACACGTGTCAATAAATTAAATAGATCTGAGCGGTTAAATTTACTAGCATAAATATGCCTTTAATTATACAAAAACATGCTGAAGTTTGAATGCGGAGGTTGCGGTCTTGATCCGTCAGTCGCCCCCTGGAGACCGAAGCCTTTAATGTCGCAAATAACGAACGAAAGTAGATCCGTCGGATCCAAATTCAGGAGCGATTCTGGGAATTTGGTGCGGTCCCCCCAGTTTTTAACACCCCGTCTGGAAGGCCATGTGCTGCCGTTGAACCAAACACATCCGTTCGGATGGTATCCGTTCATTTCTCGAATTTAACCGGGCGATTTCGTAGATATCGGTATTCTACAATCCTTAAGGTAACGTTAACAGTTTGGGGACATGTATGATGTTGTTTTTTTTAAAGGTTTGATGTCCTCCCTGTTTGCCTGTATAGGCTCGTGACGTCTTGTGTTTGTATCATGAATAACGTTACATACTGACTATATTTGACTTGATTCGCGGTGAAATTCACAATTAGGCTTTTATTTATTTATCAGAGGAGTTCTGGTAACTCCCGACAACGTCATTACATTTAAATCTCTATATTTTAATTTTGTTACTTTTGTGTAAACAAATTTTGGGGAATTAACGTTAAAGGGATTATATCTGTTTATATAACGTTGCTTAGTATGTATGTGTATAAATGTGTTCTATCTATCTATCTATCTATCTATCTATCTATCTATCTATCTATCTATCGATCTATCTATCTATCTATCTATCTATCTATCTATGCGGGTATAATATTGCATAATTTATGAAAGCTATTCATATGTAATTGTGTTGTTTTTTCCCCCCTGGTCTGTTTTGGTGTGCAGTCTTTAGATGCGTTGTTTTATCGGTTTATATTTTAACCCTGAACAATTTGCATCATTCGTGTTTACCTAGTTTTGTGTAGCAGTAATTCCTCAAATAAAAACAATACCAATGCAAATTTTCACGTAGTTATCATATGTAACGTTAGCGAAGTGTTGCTTTCACGTGAATCATGGTGCTGAATGACTGCTGTGTACTTGTTTTATGGTGTTTAATGAGATATTTCACCAAGAAATGAAAATTTGTTGTTTATTTACTTAACCTCAGGGTATCCCATAATATGGAAGACTTTTATTTTAGATTTTTCGCTGAAACCCAGCTTCTGGGAGATCTAAAAAGGACACTTTGAGAGTCAAAACCCACCGAAAATAAATAAGCTAAACAACATTAATGCCCATGGCTCCTGAAAATGCAATGGGGTCTTAATAAATTACAGAAGCTGCTCCAGTTGTTAACATGCTTAGAACTGTTTGTTGATGCTGTGGATTATTGTAAATAATGTTCAGTTTCTTGCACAGACTGATCATTTCGCTTCATATTATATCTTTTGATCTTCACTCAGGAGCCTCCATGGCCATTCATTTTGTTAGTGTCGGTAGCTGTTGACATTTTATTTACTACGGGTTGCAAAATATATTGTTTCAGCATCGACATCACAATGCGTGTATTTTGCAACACTCTCAAGAAATCAGGACATGTAATGTCAAGTAAAAACTTGGTTTGTTTAATTTGTAAGTGTGCTATATTTTTTATGCTTGTCATTTCTTTATTTTATGCAGATGCAGTGCTCTGCATAAATGAGTACACTTTTTTTATTTTTAAATGAATATTTCTATCAATGTCTCATATTTATATATATATGTCATATATTTTGGTGCACATGAACAAAACAGATATGTTTATTAAAATTATATTTTTTCACCGAACATCTTCAGAAATAGAAAGATAAAACATTTAACGTCAATGCGGTTTTTGTGCAGGCCGTGGTACACTGGACTAGCTCTATACTGACATCATGGTGCTCGAGGGTTCATGGGAGTATGTCCAACCAGTCCACATGTGTTTTGTAGACTTGGAGAAGGCATTCGACCGAGTCCCTCATGGCATTCTGTGGAAGGGGCTCTGGCAGTATGGGGTCAGAGGCGCTCTGTTAAGGGCTGTCTCATCCCTGTATGAACAGAGCAGGAGTTTGGTTCGCATTGCCATCAATAAGTCAAATTTGTTTTCAGTGCATGTTGGACTCAGGCATTCTGTTCAGAATTTTTATGGACAGAATTTCAAAGTGCAGCCTCAGGCTGGAGGGGGTCCGGTTCGGCGACCACAAGATTTTATCTCTGTTATTCGCAGAGGATGTTGTTCTGTTGGCTTCATCGAACATTGACCTTCAGCATACACTCAGCAGCAAACTGCCCCAGTGGGACGTGGCTTTGATGAGAATCAGCACATCCAAGTCTGAGGCCATGGTGCTCCACTGGAAAAAGATGATTTGCCATCTCCAAGTTGGAGGAAAGTCCTTACCCCAGGTGGAGGAGTTCAAGTATCTTGGGGAATGGTTCACAAGTGAGGGAAAGATGAAATGTGACATTGACAGGCGGATTGGTGCAGCAGTAATGCGATCGATGTACCAGTTCGTTATGGTAAAGAAGGAGCTGAGCCGAAAGGCAAAGCTCTTGATTTACTGGTCAATCTACGTTTCTACTCTCACCTATGGTCATGAGTTTTGGGTTATGACCAAAGGGACAAGATCTCTGATACAAGTGGCTGAAATGAGTTTCCTTTGCAGGGGGGCAGGGCACACCCTTGTAGATAGGGTGAGGAGCTCTGTCACCAGGAGGAGCTCGGAGTAGAGCTGCTGCTCCTCCATATTGAGAGAAGTCAGCTGAGGTGGCTTGAGCATCTGTTTCGGATGCCTTCTGGATGCCTACCTAGTGAGGTGTTCCAGGCATGTCCCACCGGGAGGAGACCCAGGACACGCTGGAGGGACTATGTCTCTCGGCAGGCCTGGAAACACCTTCGGATCCCCCCCAGAGGAGCTGTAGGAAGTGTCTGAGGTGAGAGAAGTCTGGGGTTCTCTCCTAAGACTGCTGCCCCTGCATCTTTTAATACTGCATGTGAGAAGAGGAAAAATGCTGTGTAATGGTTAACTCTGCGGTTAGCACTGTCGCCTAACAGCAAGAAGGTCGCTAATTCGAGTCCCGGCTGGGCCAGTTTGCATGTTCTCACCATGTTAGTGTTGGTTTTCTCCTGGTGCTCCGGTTTGCCCCACAGTCCAAAGACATGTGCTATAGGTGAATTGGGTAAACAAAATTGCTGTCTGAGTTAGTGAGTGTATGGGTGTTTCCCAGTACTGGGTTCGGCTGGAAGGGCATCCGCTGCGTAAAACATATGCTGGAGAAGTTGGCGGTTCATTCCGCTATGGTGACCCCTGATAAATGAGAGACTAAGCTGAAGGAAAATGACATTCCTCAATGAATGTTCTGATTTTGTTGCATTGTTGTGAATTAGTTTACACAAAACAAGGTTTCATTGTGAGTCATCAATTGCAGGACAATTTCCACTGAGGATACACACACCTCCTTTTACTATTGCTTGTGGTGTTGTCTGTTGCAATCTATGAATGAGTGAGTAAGTTTTTACACAACAGATTTGTACTTATGAGATCCCTTTTGAACTGTCAGTAAACAAATACAGCACTCCATAATTACCAGAATTGGAGTCTGGATGTTGCGGTCTTGGCCTGAAGACATATTCTTTCTGTTGTTGTATTGTTTACTCATGGAGATGTGAGAATCACACTTCTGTTGCTGTTTTGTTGCACATTTTTTGTATGATGGAAGTGGATGATTAGTGACTCTGGTTTCATGCTGAATATCTCTGCAGGTTTGGAATGAGTTAATAATGATGACAGGATTTTATTTTCTGGTAGACTGTTTGTGTGTTAATCAGATTTTTGAGATCTTGGTGTTCCAGATCTGTTGAGTCATGCCTCAGACAAAATGACCGGGTCACAACAGATGTTTATTACATTTAATATGTGCGTTGATGTGTTTAAGTATATTTTAGAATTGATTATTAGTTAGAATTATTATGTTTGTCTGTATTTTTATTTTCGATTAGGCTTTAGTTATTTGCATTTGCGTTTATCCTAATTTAATTTCAGTTTATTGTTTAACTAAACTAAAAAAAATAAGGTGTTGAGTATGGGACGGACTTTAGAGCTCTCATTGATAAACTGGTTTTCTATCATAATGTTTCAAAATAATATAATATTTTCAAAGTTTGTTAAAAAAGAAAAGAAAAAGTTGCAAATGCTGATAAGGTGTTTTTTCCATTAATTTGTTAGAGCATCTGATCGTAGTATTGGTAACCTAGTAATCAACAGTAAGGCAAGCATTATGGAAACAGCTGATTGGTCATGTAGGTGTAATGTTCGTTATGTCTGCGTTTATTCTGCAAATTAATTTCTGTCTCCCGTTATTCACATTTACCCTCTTTAACAAAAGTTTAATACCACCAAGTGTGCATAAAAAAGCATTTTTGTGCAAGTTAAAGAATTTATACTTGAAATCACTCATTTCTCAAGCAGTACTTCAGGGTATGGAAACCAGCTTTTTTTTAATCTGCACAGTAACACAATAAAATGTACGAAGCAGTGATATCTATTTATAATGTACATTTTACAATGAAGTGATCTGATTATTACATTAGCTCTTTGAAGAAACTTTCACTGACTCATCTTAAAGGTGCTTAAAGGTACTCATCTTAAAGTTTTTGAGTCTTCTAAAGTATAAAAATAACATGATATATTCGCAGATATTTAAAAAACATGCTAAGTGAACATTCTTGTTTATCTGAAAAACAATGCTGAGGTCAGATATTCTGCTTTGAAAATGTGCTTTCCTTGCTGGAACATCTGTCTTTGTTTTGGTTCTTTTAACTCGCCCAATGCCAGTTTAGCCAGTTATATTTCAGCACCCCGGGTTGCCTTGGTGGAAACAGCATATTTCATTCTTTTAGTCATGAAGTCTCTTAAAGCATGTGTCCGTGACTGAAATGCGACCTCCGCAGATTCTGAGTTCCACAAATAATATAAATATTATGAACATAAACATTAGGTGAGCAGGTTACATTGTAATCCCATGTCCCAACAACATGCTTCGTGACAAGTTTTGCTGTGATAAGCAATTTGGCTGTTTGCACCAGACAAAACATGACAGAAATCTAAATACAGCCATTCAGAAGCACAGAATATGCACTTACTCACGAAATGGTAAGGTTGTTAATCTAATCAATACAAATTAACATTTATTATACTCTCTTTAACATTATTAAATGTAAATGCTGAATCACTATGTGTTGGTTTTGAGTTACAGTTCTAAATTTCATTTTCAAATGGTTTATTTTTAAGATCTGAAGTGAACTATCTGCTGCTGCTTTCAGTAGTATGGCAATAAATGTCATGTAAAATGGCATTCAAACTAGGCTTGGGCACTATCCAAATTTTGATACCGTCAAACCTCCTCCCTGTTTTACCGCGGTATACGATATTACTGTGCGTTCAAAAAAATTCTGATGCAAGGCTCAAACAGCATCACCAAACTGTTGGCTTGTGCCTAGGGATGCTCAAAATAACTGGATAACTGTTAACCGAAAGGGTGCGTTTCATTTGTAACCGATTAATGGTATCAGTTAAGTGATTAAAAATTGATTATTTTATATGTTTTAAAGTGTGGCTGTATAAGGGACCGATCATTGCATTAGGAAGGGCATTTTTTGAATGGTTTACTAACGGCAGCGAGTGTTTTGTGCGCTGCTTATGCGCCCTCCGGGCCTCACCTTATGCTGTTGCGCGCTGTGTGCTCGCAGTTGAAATAAAACTCAACCCTGAGCGGAAAAGTGCGTTACGTCAGTCGCGTCTTATTCATTCTTCAATCAAATGAAAGCTAAGCAGGGTTTCTGTTGAGGTGCCTGCAGTATTTGGGTTGTCAGGACGACGGATAACTTTTAATGATGGAGGAGAGTTGTGGTCGCAGTTTCAAATTATCCAGAGCTGAATCACTTTACAAATCATGAATATCACAATGTTATTATATATTACAATTATAACAACTTGTACAGCAACACTCACGCACAATAGACCAGCTGATTCAGTCATTTATAGTGACATAAAAAAGAGCACAGCGCTTCTTTTTTTCTTGTCAACACAAAAGGCAGTGTGGTGCAGTGCGCCTAGCATATTTGGAACGGAAAAGCGTGATCGGCCCCTGATGTGCAACATATATTTGTTAACTTGCGGGATGGTAACACGTGCAACCACACGTGCCTACAGACGTATTTTGTCAAAGAAGCAAAATGAAAGAAGGATATTTCTGTTCACAGTTTGACAGATGAGTTGACAAACCAGCGCTGATGCTAATGGCCTCTCTGCTGCTTGGAGCCGCGTCATAAACTAAACAAACAGGCTATTGATGATTTAGTGTAATACCAACTAATCAACCTTTTTTTTCAATTTGGAAAATTTGTTATTTGTAATTCTTGTAAAATATCAATTTTTAAAATAGCATACATAATCTACGAATCAAACAAATCCAATTATTTTCTTCAATTTTTCACAATCATAACTCTGCACCAAACTGAAGCTTTTGCTTTATAGTTTATAAAACATGTATGCAAATTTATGCAGTATCATATGTAAACAACAAAATTGTTATTTGCTATAGTAGCCTATACTTTACAAAAAGTTAACATATTAAAATGTTAAAAGGGGTTTTGTGACAATAATAATAATAATAATAACGAAGCATAAGGCCTAATTAAATGCATATTTTATATTTTCAGTGGAGAGATCGATTTAATAACCTGATATTTTTATTTGACTGAAGAAAAAAAACATGATTGGGAAAAAATAGCCATGCCGGTTCTTAAAAAGGATTCAGTCAGTGTTTTCTTTTTTTTATCTAAATTTGTCATTTAAGTGAAAAATGTCTAGGGCAGGCCTGTTATTTTTTATTTAGTTTATTCTTTTTTTCTATGCTGTCTGAAACGCTTCAAACTCACATTATTAGTAACTTGGAGCTTAGTTAGCTTCATGAAACCCAGAATTGGTTCAACTTTACCTGTCAATCTGGCTTCATTGTACAGGCTTCAGTAAAGTTTTTTTCTAAGGCATATTCAAGAAAATGACTAAACTAAATTAAACTGTGGCCTAAAGGCTGAATTATACATCTGCATCGAGTGATCGCTGTAACCCACATATGCCTTACACATAGTAGGGTTGTCAAAAGTATATGAAGTTCTGCACTAATCAATGCTAAAATTAAAAAAAACATCCATTTCTCGCTAAATAAAAAATAGAGATGCACACTTGAAGTGATATTGTATTAAAATGTATATTTTGTTTTATTTTAATTAAGAGTTTTTTTTTACAACAAAAACAGTATTTTTAACTTTTTTTTACCAGCACTTTTTATTTTTTATTTATTTTTTTGTCTGTTTTAACCTAAAAGTGTAAAACATTGGAATTACAACAGCTAGAGGTTTAGACGACTGAAGGACTGATAAGATGCAAGAAGTTGAACGATACAATAAGAGGAAGGAAACCATTATATCGCTGCTCTGGACAGATTGTCATTGTTTTCAGCATGTGTGAATGTGCTGGGTGGGAAAGAGAGGAATTTGTTTCTATTCATGGCTCTGAAGGAAAAAAAAAACGAAAGTGATGAGGTCACAAGAAGGCTGTGAGCTGAGCTTTCATGGGTTCCAAAGAAACATTTAGAGCTCAGACGCTGCACTTCCTGTGAGATATTGGAAACTTGGCTGTATTATTTTCCTAGCTTTTCCACCAGCCTCGAGGCACAAACCCATTTCTATATGTGTAATACATGAATAGCTTTTTTTTGTTACATGCTATTTTTTTGTGCCAGTGTTATTTTGGTATTTAGTAGGGCTGTGTATTGGCAAGGGCCTCACGATACGATATATATCGCGATAGATGGGTCACGATAAGATATATCGCGATATATCACGATACAATAAATATTGTGATATATTGCAATAGTTTGTATTAGTATGTCTCACATTATATTGACAACTTAATAAAGTCGGCAGGCAAATTAAAATTCCAATTCCAATTTATTTTCCCTCCATTCCAATTCACTAAAACTGCACAGTGTGACTGAACAGAGAACTATGTATATTGCAAAGCTTACAAATGGCATTTATTTTTTTGTCTAATTCAGTACTCCCTGGTATAGCGTTTAGGGTTGGGCTATGTTGACCAATTTGGCATCGATGTCTAATGTGAAACATGGCGATGGACCATGGCATCGTCGTCATAGGCGGAGGTGAACTAATTATTTATGAATAATTAATAAATTCATAACTAATTAATTATTTGTAGCCTACCGTTTCAACTACCTGACCCGCATGGCCTTTGTTTTACTCATAACCAAATCATAAATAAATAAATAAATAAATAAATAAATAAATAAATAAATAAATA
>CAIGQZ010000427.1:32952504-32979413 GCA_903798205.1 Danio tinwini
TCTGTTGAAGATCTGTGTGAAAATGGGAGCCAGTTGGTCCGCACAAGTTTTCAGACAGGCTGGTGAAACACCATCAGGACCTGGTGCTTTTCGTCTCCTCTGTTTACTTAAGATCTGACTCACATTATCCTCACTGATCTGAAGTGCCGGGGTGGAGAAGGAGATGGCTGGAGGTGTTGATGGCTGTTTTTACTGAGGATCTTATGCCCATTATCCTCACTAATCTGAAGTGCCGGGTTGAAGAAGGAGATGGCTGGAGGTGTTGATGGCTGTTTACTGAGGATCTGATGCCCATTATCCTCACTGATCTGAAGTGCAGGGGGGGAGAGGGAGATGGCTGGAGGTGTTGATGGCTGTGTAGGGAGATGGTCCGGGTGGGTGTGAGGTGTCTGGTCAGAGGTGTCAAATCTACAATAGAAAATATTCAGCTCGTTTGCAAGATGTTTGTTGCTGTCGATACTGGGGGATGGCGTTTTATATTTTGTGATGTCTTTCAGGCCTTTCCTCACTGATTTAGGGTTGTTGGCAGAAAACTGGTTTTGCAGCTTTTTGGCATAGCTTTTCTTGGCCACACCAATCTCCTTTGTCAGTGTGTTTTTGGCCTGATTGTATAAAATCCTGTCCCCGCTCCTGTAGGCATCCTCTTTTTCATGACGAAGCTGTCTAAGTTTTGGTGTAAACCATGGTTTATCATTGTTAAATGATAAGTAGGTGTCCTGGTAGGGATGCATAACTCCTCACAGAAACTGATGTATGATGTTACAGTCTCTGTGAGCTCGTCTAGGTTGGTGGCTGCAGCTTCAAAAACACTCCAATCAGTGCATTCAAAACAGCCTTGTAAGACCTGCTCTGTGTCGTTGGTCCATCTCTTAACAGTCCTTAATACTGGCTTAGTAGTTTTAAGTTTTTGCCTGTAAGTTGGTATAAGATGAACCAGGCAGTGGTTGGAGAGTCCTAGAGCTGCTCTGGCGACGGAGCGATATGCATCCTTTATTGTGGTGTAGCAATGATCCAAATTGTTATTGTCTCTGGTGGGGCATGTGATGTGCTGTTTGAATTTAGGCAGCTCATGTGTGAGTTTTGCCTGATTAAAGTCACAGAGAATGATAAAAGCAGAGTCCGGGTGTCGTTGTTCAGTCTCTGTAATCAGATCAGACAGCTGTTGTAACTCAGTCCTCACGTGTGCTTGTGGTGGAATGTAAACACCAATGAGAATGAACGAGGAAAACTCCCGCGGTGCATAAAACGGCTTAGTTAATGAAAAGCGCTTCCACATCAGGACAGCACATCTTCTTTAACACAGTTACATCCGTACACCACCTCCTGTTGATGTAAAAGCATGTCCCACCACCGCGTGTTTTGCCCGTTGACTCCGTATCGCGATCTGCTCTGTACAGCTGAAAGTCCGGTAAGTGTAAAGTGTAAGAGGATGATGTGGTCAAAATACTCATTTGCCTAATAATTCTGCACTCCCTGTAGATGCGGATTCACGTCATGAGAGGCGCTTCTGTCTGCCTGGTGACTCTAGCTTCAGTGCTTAAAGGCTAAAAATTGATTTTTATTGAGAGAGTAGTTGTTTTTATGTGCTTTAGGAAGGCTGAAAAACGGTGTATGTTCGTTTGGCACCGTGTCTGAGTCCACTAGTTCCTTTCAGAGGTGCACCCAGCTCTGTATGTTCATCAACTCCTCCAGAAACCATACCTGGATGATGGAAGCTTTCAGCGGTGCTTCAGACTGAGCTTAGCCCAGTGTGATGAGCTGTTATCCAGTATCGGGAAGAGGTTTTCTCCTCGGGACACCAACAACAGGCGCTTCGTCATAATCACTCCTTTACAAAAGAAAGCTCCTGATTGGTTAACGCAGCACGAATGTCATCTGAAGTTCAGATTTTCCAACTCGAGCGATTTGCACATTAAACGCATAAAACGCTCAACTTGTGCCACAGGATGTCTATTTGCATCTTTGCATCGACTTAACATGTAAATGTAGTGCGAATGCACCATAAGGGCACGTCGAACCAACAGGTGGAGATTAAAAACTTTTTAGTGTAAGTTCACACCAAATGCAGATTTAAGTATTTGTGCGGGTACATTGTATACAAGTCAACGTAAGGCCCAAAATTGGCAACGTAAGGCTTCAATATTTACCCCTAAGAAATGGGACAGCACTACAGCACCTGCACACGTCATCATAAGTCATGGCAATCTCTTGCTTCATATGAGATCAGACGATCGCGACTGCTGTAGTTATTCCAGTTGTCTTGTTTTTTGGTATTTATCTTCAGGAAATCACTGAAGGCATATATTATGTTATCATAACGATCTAATGTGGCAATAAGATCGTAACTATACTGTGTATTTACACCGTGGCCATATTGTACTGTACATGTACTTGTACATGTGTAATGACAATAAAGTTGAATCTAATCTAATCTAATATTCATCTATGTAAACACACCAAAAACAACATTAACATTATAGCAGACACTGTAAAACGCTCATTCCCAGCCACTAGACTTTTCTGACAGGGTATTCGAGTGTCAGAATGTTATGTGACTGCTATACAGGAGTTATTATTAGGGGTTATAGATAGTGAAATTTTGTGTTTTTTATTTTAGCTATTATTATTATTATTTTTAAGCATGACCGTAAAACATAAACGCGGTTTTGAATGTATTGACATGCTTGTTTGTCGTAAAAATTCGTAACAATGACAAAAAAAATAAATTTGTGCATCACCTTACTTTTGTGTGCAGCCATGCTGATGTTGTAGATGGTGTATTCTGGGAAATTTTCTTACCCCTTGGTTTCGAGTGTGGTCCTGAAAAATCTCTCTTTCGAGGGCTATCTAGCCCTTCCACTTAGCCCTATGCCTTTAAGATAAAGAGAATTGGGACACCCCTACCCCTTCATGTGAATGTGTAAGGGCTAAGGGGTAGAATTGTGATCGGGTCTAAATGTGAGAACAGAGGTGGATTACTGTACCAATTTTTAGTATGTCGTCTACTAGTTCTTGTTCTTAATGTGCCTGACAATATATTTTGGCATTCAAACTTAAACTACTGTAATACTAAATTACATTTTAGTGGGTGTCTTCTCTAAATCAAAGTTAAAATGTACAATAGACAAAAATATGTGAAAAGGGAATAAAGCTTTATTATGAATCGCAACTATTATTAAATCCACCTTCCCAATGATATTTTGTAACGGTTGTACATTTATCAATAATTAGTTTGTTATTTAACAAATCAAATATCTGCTTGTTAAGTGGTGACGTATGAAATACTGTTACCAGGTCCAAGCTGCTACTCATTTCAATTGAGAAAATATTCGTTTATGATCACTTTTTAGTCATATCACACTTATATATTTTTTTATATATGGAATCATGGTGTACACAACAGTCTCTGTACTTGCTGCATCACAGACACCAACATTTTAACAATATATAAAATGTAATCACTTTCTGGCAATCAGATATTAAGCATGGTTATATATTGTGATTGTGATTTTCTAAAGTATTATATTGCTTTATAAATGTTAATTATTACCATTTGATGAGCCTTCCCATATAGTTTGATGGAGCGCTTGGACCTGAAAGCTGCTTTGCGTGACGTCACACTTAACAAGCAGATAGGAAAGTGTTTTGTTGTTTTTGTTATATATTTTTTAATGCCTACTTTTACAGTCATTGAGCTAATGTTAGTTTCTCTGTTTTCAGCGTAGCTACAGTGGCACAGGTTTATCTTCTGTCGTGCTGGAGGATTTGTGGCCTGATGTGGACTACACTGTGACTGTACGCTGCGCCTCTAAACAAAGTTTCTGGAAATGGGGAGATGAGAGCGCCCCCTGCAGGATACACACCAAAATGGACTGTGAGTGCTTAAAAAAACGCAAAAAATTTAATAAATCAGTTTGATTTGTCTGCTATTTTAAGGGCATATGACATTTTGGACCTAGTACTTATATGATACAATTTTAGCTTTAACCTAATTGTGAGTGCACAATTTCAAATAGATTAGTTTAGGGATAAAGTACATCCAGGTGGTGGTTATCACAGAATAAAGCCAGACAGGTTTATCAGCAGCTTGACGCAAAACAAAGGACTATTATGTAAGACTGAAGAGCTTTATTCTGCAAAAAACAACCACCTGGATGTACTTTATCCTGCTTATTACATGACTGCTTGCCAATAAAAACATAAAAATTAGACAAAACATTATCCTGTGCCAACCTGTGCTTTGAGTCACAAGATTGCGCTAAACATAAAAAAACGTTAAAAACCACAATGTGACGGACAAGCAGATACAGTGTTTGTCTGTGTGCGTGTGCGAGTATGTGAGTGAGTGTGTGTGATACAAAAAATTTTGATATTGAAGCTGATACTTTTTAAGGATTTTTTTTATTACTAGAAAGTTTCAACGTTTTGTTAATCAAAGTTCTAAAAAAGTATGTTTTTACAAAAACTTTTACTTTATTAATAATAACTTACTGTAAAGTACACTCACCGGCCACTTTTTTAGGTACACCTGTCTAACTGCTCGTTAACACAATTTTCAAATCAACCAATCACATGTCAGCAACTCAATGCATTTAGGAATGTAGACATGGTCAAGATCTGCTGCAGTTTAAACCGAGCATCAGAATGGAGAAGAAGGGGGTTGTTAGTGCCAGACGGGCTGGTCTGAGTATTTCAGAAATTGATGATCTACTGGGATTTTCACGCACAACCATCTCTTGGGTTTACAGAGAATGGTCTGAAAGAGAAAATCACCAGAGAGCAGCAGTTCTGTAGGCACAAATGCCTTGTTGACGCCAGAGGTTAGAGGAGAATGGCCAGACTGGTTCCAGCTGATAGAAAGGCAACAGTAACTCAAATAACCACTCGATACATTGGAGGTCTGCAGAAGAGCATCTCTGAACACGTCCAACCTTGAGGCGGATGGACAACAGCAGCAGAAGACCACACCGGGTGCCACTCCTATCAGCTAAGAACAGGAAATAGAGGCTACAATTCGCAGAGGCTCACCAAAATTGTACAACAGAAGATTGGAAAAATGTAACTTGATCTGAAGAGTTTCGATTTCTGCTGTGACATTCGGATGGTAGAGTCAGAATTTGGCATCAACAGCATGAAAGAATGGATCCATTCTGCCTTATATCAACGGTTCAGGCTGGTGGTGGTGGTGTGGGGGATATTTTCTTGGCACACTTTGGGCCCATTAGTGTCAATTGAGTATGGTGTCAACACCACAGTCTACCTGAATATTGTTGCTGACCATGTCCATACCTTTATGGCCACAGTGTTCCCATCTTCTGATGGCTATTTCCAGCAGGATAACACGCCATGTCTTAAAGCATGAATCATCTCAGACTGATATCTTGAACATGACAATAAGTTCACTGTACACTGTAAGCACCTTTGGGATGTGGTGAAACGAGAGATTCACATCATGGATGTGCAGCCGACAAATCTACGGCGACTGCATGATGCTATCATGTCAATTTGGACCAGAATCTCTGAGGAATATTTCCAGCACCTTCTTGAATCTATGCCTCGAAGTATTAAGGCAGTTCTGAAGGCAAAAAGGGGTCCAACCCAGTACTAGTGAGGCGTACCTAATAAAGTGGCCGGTGAGTGTATATATAATAATAGATCATTAATGAGCACTAAATCATCATATAAGGATGATTTCAGAAGGATCACGTGACACTGAAGACTGAATCACATCATTACATGACAATTGACTACATATTCAAATAGAAAGGTTATTTTAATTATTAATAATATTTCACTTATCAAATTCATGAAAGTGAAATAAATTTCAGATAATTATTATTACTTTTTTTGCAGTTCCTGATGCTCCTGATGTGTGGATCTGGATGGACAGCAGTAATACAGGACGTGTGTTTTGGAAAGTAGGTTTTATTAGTTTTATTAACCAACATTAATAATGGACCCTTTTCACAAGACTGTTTTGATGCATTTAACGGTCATCATAATCTTAAATGCTTGAAAGTTTTTAATACTTAATTTTTTTTACATATGTACATTTATATGTATTTATGTATGTATTATATCCTCTTTGCACCAAATTACAAAAAAAAAAACCGAATTACTGCTTATGCAAGGCGTTTCTAATGCAGAATCTATGGGGCAGGACAGTATATTTGACAGTGTAACTCTCACACTGTTTGTTTCCTTTTTCTGAAAGTCTTGATAACACCATCCTTAAGTTTTTTTTTATTATTATTACAGCAAATAGGATTGTAAAAAAGTATTTGTTGTACTCTCCCATTCTTCGCTCTAAGTTTACATAACTATGACGACTTCCGTTGCTGAGAAACTTAGAAATGTGAAAGGGGTCTATATACAAAATACCACTTTTGTCATTAATCTAAACATCATGTTATTGTTGTTGTAGTTGTCAATAAACCTGGTGTGTGTTTTCTGCCCTTCAGCCTCTGTCTGTTAGGGAAAGTCACGGTGCACTGATTGGCTATGAAGTTTTCCAAAGCAGCCCAACACCAGTAGTTCTTTCTCCTGGGAACATTAGCTATCCCATCATGCCTGACAACGGCAGTGACATCACCGTTTCCGTGGTAGCACGCAACCCAAAAGGTGTTTCTCAGGCATCGAGTGTGACCGCACCAGCATACAGAGCAGGTAGAGGAAACCAGGAGCATTTACACACATTATTTCAAATATTTCCTAAATGATGTTTAACAGAGCAAGGGATTTTTTTACAGTATTTCCTGTAATGTTTTTTCTTCTGGAGAAATTCTTATTTGTTTTATTTCGGCTAGAATAAAAGCAGTTGAATAAAAAAATAATAATCATGTTAAGGTCAAAATTTTATTGTCTACAGAACAAACTACTATTATACAATTAGGGGTGTCAAAATTAATTGTTTCTTTGTTGCTCTGCGAAGCAGAGGCAAACAATTCGGTATCGGTTCAGTAATAATCATAACCGGTTATTACGTACTGACGTCATTTATCTCATGAGTTATGTCACCGTAGCTTACTATGGAGAGGAAAGTAAGCGCGAGTATTTACAGCGGTCCATCTACCTAAAAACACAGAAACTGCACAATTTTACTGAGTGTGTTTGCTGGACCGTCTTCACTGACACTTGCAGCATTTCACTGCGATTGAGAAAATGAAAGTAAATTCCATTTCTTTCTCTCTCACTGTGGTCCATTTGACCTGCTGGCGTCACTTTTCCTCTCCTCTCGGCTGTTACAGCAATACTTCTGAATGCAGACACGAGCATGTCTGCAGAGCGAGTTCTCTCCACTGCTTCTATCATGGATCAGCTGTGATCGCTGCTGCCGTTTATCAGTGTCACTCGTCTGTGAACAGCGCCAGAGCATTACAGCCAATCGCAGCCCTTTCTGTTGAGCGCGTGACCAATCATAGGAGTGTAAGAACTCACTTGACAAGGCTTAGAAAGCGAGTGGGATATTTATATTTGTTTATTTGCTATAAATGCTCATGTTGTTCTGTGCATGTACTTGAGTTTTTAAAGGTGCAGTTCATATATTTGACTGCTTGTATTAAAGAACAAAATTGTATTACAAATAGTATATAAATATATTTTAATACAAGAAATGCTGTGAAAATATAAAACTGTGTATGGAAAGCATAGTTAATGCACCATGATGCATCGAGATATCGAATTTAACCGAATTGATGGCATGATAATTGTAACCGAACCGTAAGACCAGTGTAGGTTCACACCTTTATATACAATGACTTGCCTAATTACCCTAACTCGCCTAATTAACCTAGTTAAGCCTTTAAATGTCGCTTTAAGCTGAATACTAACATCCTGAAAAATATGTAGTCAAATACTATGTGCTGTCATCATGACAGATAAAATAAATCAGTTATTAGAAATGTGTTAGTAAAACTATTATGTTTAGAAATGTGTTAATAAAAATCTTCTTTCTATTAAACAGAAATTGGGGAAAAATAAACAGGAGGGCTAATAATTTAGATGGGCTCGTAATTATGACTTGAAGTGTATATAGTTATGGGGGGAAAACAAGACAGAATTTATGATTCATAATTATGTTTGAATAAAACCATATTACATATGTGGAAAAAAATTATGTCATACATTTATACAATAATGTCACACAAATTGTGAACATTTATTACAAATTTAGAAATACAAATGTTGTCATTTAGAGCATAAAATAACTCTCATTTTCAGTCAAAACAAATATAAATACAGTTGTTTTACTGTGCAATTGTCATTTTCTGTTCATTTTTGTCCCAGTAGCTCTATATGAATATATACATTTATATGTAAAATAGTAATTAGTTTAATGTTTGGACTTATCACACAACACGTGGACATGACCTCAATCATTTTTGGTGATGCAATATATATTGGCCATACATAACCAATTCTAGCAACATTTTAGCTGATTGTGCAACATCTCTATCTCTATTGGAGGTGTCAATCAGTGTCAGTATTGTTAAAAAAACACTATAGTATTTACTGCCGGCAGCTAGCTCTCTGCAACTCTCACATGGTCGCCCACTGAAGCTAAGCAGGGCTGTGCCCGGTCAGTACCTGGATGGGGACCACATTGGAAAGCTGGGATGCTGCCGGAAGTGGTGTTAGTGAGGCCAGCAGGTGGCGCCCAACCTGCGGTCTGTGTGGATTCTAATGCTTCAGTATAGTGACGGGGACTCTATACTGCTCAGTGAGCGCTGTCTTTCGGATGAGATGTTAAACCTCCTGTTAAAAATCCCAGGATGTCCTTCGAAAAAGAGTAGGGGTTTAATCTGCCCACTGGCCTCTGTCCATCATGGCCTTCTAACCCTCCCCATATCATAATTGGCTTTATCACTCTGTCTCCTCTCCACCAATCAGCTGATGTGTGTGGTGTGCGATCTGGCGCAAAATGGCTGCTGTCGCGTCTTCCAGGTGTATGCTGCACACTGGTGGTGGATGAGGAGATTCCCCCCAATGTGTATAGCGCTTTGAGTGCCCAGAAAAAGCGCTATATAAATGTAAGGAATTATTATTATTATTATTATTATTTCTATAAATGACTATAGCATATTATCATGTGGGTGTCTGACAACTAAAATAGATCTGGTAACAGATATCGCAGCCTCTGTTACTTTTTACCTTGCACTTTTTTTGTTAACATTTATTATTATTTATTTAGGATATGCGTTTTCACATGCTGATTCCAATGCCTCAATATTAAACTGTTTAATGACTATATTTGAATTAAATATTCTTAAGAATAAAATATAATGTGTTCTTTGTAAGTGTGTACTTGCATTATGATGATGATATTATATTGTCATTCTGGCATTATATTATAAATAATGGTCTTGAAATGACAATAATATTGTTTATCACAATATATTTTGGTGCAATATCTCATACAACAAAAAATAGATATCGTGACAGGCCTAGTTTTTGTTGATATTTTTATTATACAGTAAGTTATGTTATATATTCTATGTAAAGCAAGAGCAGCTAAATTTAATCCTTTAACTCTGGTTTTGAATTACATTATTTGTTTCCTTTCCATAGGTAATATTTAATACAACTAGTGACTAAGACGGCTTCCGTCTTTTCTGTGATTTCTAGAAATTATAGACACAATTATCAAAACCTTTTAAGTTGCTTGTTTAATAATTCACTTTCATTTTAGCAATAGATGATGAAAAAATGTAGCCTAACATTTATATGTACAATAATAGATAATATATTTAGTAATGTTTTTATTAATATTGTTAGATAATTTTATATATTATAAAAGGGGCAGCTGAAGTTCATATATTAACTTATTTTATTAAATAATTAATATTTAACAAAACTAGTTTGACATTAAGGTTCCAGCTTTTTCTGTGATTTCTAGATAGTATAGATACAATTGACAAAACCTTTAAGTTACTTACGTAATGTTTCACTTTCAATTTATTATTAGATAATAAAAATTCTTTGTTTTTATATTATCAAGACCTTAATATTTACCTCGTAAATGTATGAATGTCAATGTGTAATAATACAATATGTTAATTGTAATGTATATTTAATAGAAATGTTAATAAAAATTATATGATTAAATTATTAATTGTATTATTTTTATTATTAAAACATATCAAACGTAATATAATTAATAAAAATGTATGTGTCAATTATTTATTTAAGCTTTAATGTGCTGACAAAGCAAAAAAGACAAATGTTAACTAAATGTGTGTGTATGTGATCTCCTTTGCTCTAGATTCCCAGCTGTCTGTGTCTAAGCTCCTTGGCACCGGTGGAGAATTTGATCTATCCTGGCAGCCGAGTGCCAATGCCAGCAGAGGGTATGTGGTGGAGTGGGTGCCGAGCGGCTGCAGTGGACTGTGCCTCGTCCAGTGGGCGAAAGTTCCAGAAACAAACCGCAGCTTCACTGTTGAGAGAGGTCAGTCATTAAAGTCTGCATGAACCAGAAGCTTCGACAATTTTTTTTTTTGTTTTTGTATTGTGATGCAGTTTCTAGTTTTCTAAACTCCTATTGTCTGTAGTTAACACACTCAATGCATTTTTTTTCCAACACATCCCATAATTTCTAAAATATCAACCTCTTAACACACTCAATGCATTTTTTTCCAACACATTTCATAATTTCTAAAATATCAACCTCTACCAAATGGTTGATATGTTGGTTTATGGTAAAAGTACCGGACTTAATACATATACTATGAAAAATCTGAAAATATGAATTCACTCGGCGGGCATCTTTGAAATGCCTCTCAGGCAGTATGCTCGGGTATTCTGTTTGAATGTGTAAACATCAAATTCTCCAAAACTGCTTGCAAAGCTTTAAATTGAATTTCATATTAGGAGTCATCAATAAAATTAAACAACAACTGTCTTTTTAGTTTCATTCCTAAACGTCCAAATCAAACAACATCTGTAGAAACCCACGCCTGGTCCGAGCCCCTGAACAACTGTTGTGAGTTGGCTCACAAAATGAGGCACAAACTGTGAGGAGTACACAGTTTAAATGCAAAGAAATAAACAGTAATTTAATGCCCTACTACATTTGTTATTCATAAATTCATATACACATAACCACAATTTGTTATATCATTATAAAGATAATCATGTAAACACTATAAATGAGGAGGACTTCTCTCTTCTTCAATCCCCGGGTCTGAATGCAGACACAGTGGATAGCAGTGCAGCAGGTCTCTTTTCCTGACTATTCCAACCATTAGCTCTGCCGGTAATCTGGAGGATTTTAAACATAAACAAACACAGCAGCACGGATATAGGCCATGTGTCTGAATGTGACGAACTGATAAAACACCATGTGTACAGTTTCATGTGTAAATTCAACTATAGTATATAAGCTCTTCTGTGTTCCTCAATCATATACATTTTCTCAGCATTATGAGAGAGTAATTCATACTATGTATGCCATACACAATATGTCATGTGTAAATTCAAGTGCATGCCTGAAGTTATATGTAAAGTGTATTTATAAATAACAGTTTTAGTAGATTTGCTACATGTAAGTTTATATAGTTTACAGAGTTTTATACAGTGTACTGACTCTCACACGTGTATCACCAGTTATTTTGTGTTATAGTTAAATATATTTTAAATAAACTGCAAACCAAAAAATTTAAAAACGTATTTTTTCCTCAGATTCTTTCTTGAAACTCTTCTCTCTTAGTCACATACCTGTCTGATGGCTCATTATGCAGCTCATTATGCAGGTCTTTGTCTTCTCAGGTGTGACTCACTGCATTAGTAATGATAGTTCACGCCTTCTCGCATAGACCATTTTCTCTCAGAAAGTGACTTAGAAAATTAAATTCAATATATTGTTTTCTGTGAGCAAGTAAACAAGATGATTCTCACATCATTTTGAAGCAAAAACACTAGGCTACGAGATCCAGTTCTCAAAAGTCTTGTGAACAAATGTTCTCTGTGTGTTTCATGGCCTTGTTTCAGCGACTTCAAAATGTTAGTTTTTCACTAACCACGCATAAACATTTCTTTCTCAAAAACACAAAAACATACAAACATGCTGCTTAGGTGTTATTGTAGTCCAGCTTGTGCTGTTTACAGTGTTATCACACTTTAGCCATTAGTATGTTTTTAAGATACTGAAAACAACACAAATGTCAGTGCATGTCAAAACTTCTCCACAGCCCCAAAACACCCTTAGACCCCAGTGGGTTAAAGCTGACAGGTGCTAATGTTGTCTTAACTGATGCTCAACACACCAATCTGTTAACATTTCAAAAAAAGTACTCCAGGGTGTCTTGAACCTTTAACATGTTTCCTTGTTTTTTTTACAGTAAAACTAAAATCAAGTGTAGCAGTGCATCAGGATTGTTTGTTTGATTGTTTTGTAAAGCAACAAGGCTGTGTAGTGTAAACCATTATTTAAAACAGGCAAAATATGGTCAACCATTTGGTAAAGCAAGGAGTTAAAGGGTATACAATGTAGACTTTTTAGCATAAGTGCAAACTGATTCACTTAACAAGGGGCAGTTCACCCAAAATGGAAAGTTGTCCCCATTTATTGAGCCTCCACTTTCTTCTGATGAACAGAAAAGATATTTTGAAAAACAAACTTAATGAAAAAAAACCCAGCAACTACTTCCGTAGTACCCCCCTACTATACATAACAATTTCTACCAGTGTCCAGCATTTTTCAAAATATCTTCTTTTGTGTTCAATGTAAAAAAAAAACTCATAAAAACTTAAATGAGAATAGATGCTGAGTAAATTTTCAGTTTCAAACTATTTCATACTTGCATTATGATGATGATATTATATTGTCATTCTGGCATTATATTATAAATAATGGTCTTGAAATGACAATAATATTGTTTATCACAATATATTTTGGTGCAATATCTCATACAACAAAAAATAGATATCGTGACAGGCCTAGTTTTTGTTGATATTTTTATTATACAGTAAGTTATGTTATATATTCTATGTAAAGCAAGAGCAGCTATATTTAATCCTTTAACTCTGGTTTTGAATTACATTTTTAGTTTCCATAGGTAATATTTAATACAACTATTGACTAAGACTAGTGACTATCCCCCACACAGTTGTAAAAATCTACTGGAATGTGAATTTGTCAATGCTCTTGTTTACACTGTGACTGCATGTGTTCTCCATGCGCCTCAGTGATTTCTGCGTCTCTGCTGATTTCAGAGTCTCTGCTGGAAGGAGTGAAGTACACTGTGTCCGTGTTTGCTCTGCCAGCCGGATCTCCTTCACTGCTGCAGAGATGGCAGGGATACTCGCAGGAGATGAGTAAGACAACAGTCACCTTCATAGACACCTCACACATGCAGACTTTACTGTAAATACAACATTTTTTCCAGCTATAAATGGAGTGTTAACTGTTCAGTGAAACTATTAAACACTCTGTGGTGGTGCCATGTGAATGGAAGCATTATATAACACACAGACAGCCAATGGAAATAGTTGGTTTCCAGGGTTTATGTGTTGAAATTACGTTTGGTTGATTGGTATGGCTGGGGAAATGGCAGTATATATTATTACAGTGGAATATTGTTTTTATTCTGTGTATATAGTGACTGTCTTTAAATAAGGGGGCGTGGCTAACTCATATGAGTCTGAGGGAAGTGCTGGTTGGAGCCCTTGTAGTAAGATCAGGTCAGCACTCAGAGGTGAACATTTACCTGTGATTTAGTTACAGTTCAGTGTGGTTTAATATTCACTGCTGAGAGTCCAAACACTGAAGAGTAATCCATTGATGCGCAGCTCTACAAGTCCCGAACCATGCAAGCCAGTGGCGAGAAAAAAACGTCACCAATTGGCATAAGTGAAGGATAAAAAACCTTGAGAGAAACCAGACTCAGTTGGGCATGACCATTTCTCCTATGGCCAAACGACTTGTGCAGAGCTGCAGTCTAGGCGCCGGAAGCTGGAGAATGTTGGACGTCAGCAAAGACTCTGCTGTCCCTGGAGGTCACAGTCTCATGCTCTCCACTCCTCCCTGACCAACACAGCTGCTACTCAGGATACGGCCTGGTCCAGGATTGTGGAACCTTGGGATCATTTCTTCACAGGTCTTGGATTGCATCAGTGGTGCTGCATAATCTCTAGGAGCCTCGGGATGAGTATCCCCAGGTGGAAATAGAGAATAAAGAGAATAATTAGCGTAGCTGCTGTTCATAGTGTATATAAACAAGATGTGTGGAGCACAGTCATGCATCACACTGCTATGTGATGTATTGAGTGTATGCTTACTAAAAAGATTCTTTAATCTAGTTTTGAATTGCGAGAGTGTGTTTGAGCCTCGGACATTATCAGGAAGGCTATTCCAGAGTTTAGGAGCCATAAATGGCAAGGCTCGACCTTCTTTACTCGACTGTGCTATTCTAGGTACTACTAGAAGCCCTGAGTTTTGAGATCTTAAAGAGCGGGTTGGATTGCAGCGAGACACTAGTCATACAGAGCTTAATTCAGTGTCTGCTCTATTCATTCTGTTTCAGTATCGCTCCCAAGCAGCCTCCCGCTACGTCCTAGTGCCTACCCCATGAGAAAAGTCTACAAATTAAAGAAAAAAGTTAGTTCTATATAGGAATAAAGTATCAATTGGGTCAAAAAAAAATCACAGTTCAGATTTAAGTTTATTGCAAGAAGCTCACACTTGTGGGGAATATAAAACTCAAACCTGACTTTGTAAATTAACCAGTAAATGAACAAAGATATCGGCATCAGATCAACCAAAATAAGTTAGAATATATCTTTAAAAATTCCAATGTTGTATAACAATGTCCAAAAAATAAAAGTGAAGTCCTTATCATTTCTGAGGTTTATTTATTATCACCTTCAGGTTGATCTTGCTGGAACAACTATCTATTTAAATAACTATACCATGAAATATTTTGTTACCATAGAATAAATTTACTCTTAAACTAAAATCATGGTGTCTGCGGATCCTTAAAATCTTAAATTCCAAAGTATAAAAATAAGGCCTTACTTAGTCTAAAAATGCTTTAAATCTGCGATTCAGAGGCCTTAAAAATGCAATCAAACCGACCCCGTAGAGAAGGCGGTGTTAGTAGGGCCCCGTAGTTAAGAAGATTTTTTTCTACTTTTGTAATTACTTAAATCTCTTTGTTTATTTGTCTTGCAGAACAACATAGGACCAAAGTCCATTTATAGTCTTTGGTCAGACCCCAATAAAATACACTCACAGCCGGCTATAGCATATATCTGTTGCTCAACTCAATACACTAATCAGGATATTTATAGCATAGATGGAGGTTACATTTAGCTTTGGAGAGCATTTTGTTGGACTCAGATTGTGCATGCTTGTATTTAAACATGAATCTGCAACATTTATTTGGTCAGTTATGGTTGCAAGGCCTCTGATAGCTGATAGACATTGATTTAAAAGCCGCAAAAGCTCAATTTGGATTTCACTGGCTCTTAAATTACATTAGCCATTGCTGCTAATGGGATGTATTGATTAATGTGTCTGGAATCGGTTTGTTTGTCTGTTGTATGTAGATATATTTGTTTGTTTTTTAAAGGTCCCATGAAGTGCTTTGAAATGTGCATTTTTATTTGATGTTTGATGTAATCTCAACTGAAAAATAAAGAGACGGCGGGACTTTTAAAGAGCTTCACCCCTTTAAAAAAAACAGCCTGTAGTGTTTCGTTTTTATCAGCTTTGCCAATGAGAGTTCAGCTCAAGCCAATAAAATGAGAAGCTTCTTGAGAGGGGGCGGGGTATGTAAGATAGTAGATTGGTCATACGTTTTGATGACAAAGTATGAGGTGACGTGAAATAAATTGTTGATCCATTTGGGTGGAAGTGAAAAACTGCAAACTTTGGATGTTTATATCGGTTTTATGTCTTCTAAATGCGAATTTTGTCACTGTTTGGAGCACACTAGCTTATAGATATCCTTAAGATTAAACAACTGAAGTTATGTTTTATTTGAAGGTGTTTTGCTTACATTATAATTATTATACAACTAATACTAAGTAATATTAATTAGCAATGTATTTTTTATGTAATCAGGGTTTCATTAGGATTTAGTTGGTTGTAATTATATGTACATTACATATAATGTGTAACAAGGACACTGTAACACCGTTTAAATTTGTTTTCCCTCATACAAAAAATGCATTTCTAGTATTAATGCTAACTACATCAGTTACATTTATTATCATTCTGTGTCCCTTCAAAAAATGAAGTTAAAATGTATAAAGGCCCAATCCTAATTCTATTTTTGTACCTCTACTCCTTGCCCTTGGCCCGTAAAACCGAGTATAAAGGAGAAGGGCTTCAAAATTTACCCCTAAGAAATGGGACAGCACTACAGCTCCTGCACACGTCATCATATGTCATCGCAATCATACACATTGTTGATAACCCTTGGAATCCAGACCTTATCTATTAACAATTAAGCATGGACATTTAAAGGATGAGTTATCCTTGCGCTTACATGCGTCCACGACTTCACACTACACAAAGTGTGTGCAGTGTATGGTACCTTACGAAATCACCCTCATTGCATATTGGGGACACATAAAACCCTGTTGAAATATGAAATATGATCGTTGAATAATGATCACAGCTAAACAAGCTAGCACTCATTTTATATATAAACTATAAATAAAAAAAATGAAATCAATTTTAATTAATGGAACCTTATGTAAAAAATCTAAAGACTACAGGCTAATAAAAGCACCTCATCAGAGTTTAAACATCACTGCGGTCACTGCACTCGTTCCAGTTTACAGCTTCTGTAAAGATCAGACAGCCTATACAGATCACACAATCTCAAACACCATGTAAATGTATAAATATTTCGATAAGTGTTGTTAATGGAATATTTATAACGATATGATCTTGCTTTTAGTTATATCAATGCAGGTTTTAAGATCATGCACGCTTTTTCTCTCTACCAGCGGCAGTTGACACGCACTGCGGCACTATACACACTACACAGCAAAATACACTACAAGTTCTGAACTTCACGGGACCAATTTTATTTGCATGTTGTTTCTTTTTTAAATGCCTTTTATTTTTAAAATCTTTCAAGTTTATATTGGCTATCAGGTAACGTAATCTCCCTCAGAGATGTTGGAGTTCAATAACGTGGTGCGCAGTATGACGTATTTACCAACGCTGTAAGTTTACACACTGCATACACAGGCAGGTCTACAGCTCTGGTGTGTTATGAATTGCGTGTTTTAAATGACAGCGAGACATGCTACATTTATTTTTTATTGTAAAATATACTTTATAACCCAGTACACAGTAAAATAATATTTTTGAATGGCTTGCCTATTGACAGCGTATATAACCGTTAAGCTTAAATAGGGTAAGCATATTTTTGTTTATATTAAAAAACATAAATACAAATTAGCCACCCTTTGATTTTTTAATTTTATTTTTTTTCGTTTCTGTATGTTTTTTTTATCAAACGAAAAATGCAATAACTTGTTTATTTTGGTTTTCATTTTATTAGAATTAATATAATTATTAGGCTACATAAATTCTACATAACATTGGCTCTGATTGCGTTTTTACAGATATCCTACAGACAGACTTCTTGGCTCAAAGACATTTATACCTGTTAATTTCAGTGCTGTATTTTGACAGATTTCGCAAAGGCTTCAGCTATTCTGTCAGCTGGTACCAACCTCCGTTTTGCGACTTGACTTGTGCGGCCTCTCCGTATCAATGTGTGACAGCAAGAGAGATGAGATCAGACCTCTGATTCGATGTGTGGCCGCACGTCACAGTTACTTTACTGCAATTTTTAAATATTGGCTCATCTAAATTACCTTTTCATTCGATTAAAACCCGAAATATTGCCAGACAGACGAAGCAACTTTCAGTTTTGGAAGAGAGCGGCATTAGTGATAATAGACGCACACACACAGGATACTCTCTTGTAGGCATATTCATTATTGATTTTTTTTAAACATTAAACGCATAATAATCAAGTGCAAAAAAAGCAGAGCTGAACTTCGAAAAACGTGATCACTGCGGTTGCCGCGATGGTTGCTTTGTTTCTCTGCAGTTTGCTTGTCAATGGCGCGTCATTGCTTAATCACTTTTGTTTTAATAAAAAATAAGATTATTTATTAATAAACATTGTGAGATGGTCGCGTGATTTTTAAAATGTGAGTATACGTTTCGTATTTATGGCAATTAATCGTATCTACCCACGACCCACCCATAGTTAAACATCTAGTACTTTTTGATTACTTGACCCGCAGATCAAAGGCAGGACTCATGAATATAAAAGAATCGCGCATAACAGGGTTTTATGTGTCCCCAATATGCAATGAGGGTGATTTCGTAAGGTACCATACACTGCACACATTTTGTGTAATGTGTGAAGTCGTGGACGCATGTAAGCGCAAGGATAACTCATCCTTTAAATGTCCATGCTTAATTGTTAATAGATAAGGTCTGGATTCGCAGGGTTATCAACAATGTGTATATTTTTGGCTTGGAACAGCCTCCTGTTAAAGATTTTTGTGTTCATCCTTGCTACAGGCAAAAAACCAAAAAAAACTAACAAAAAAAAACAACAACGAACAAATAAACTTAATTGAAACCAAATCTATGAAGTGTCGGTATCGGTACTCGGTATCGGCGAGTACACAAATTAAAATACTCGTACTCGTATCGGTTTGTAAAAAAGTGGTATCGGTGCATCCCTAATACTTATTATTGGAACTTCTTATACTGACCCTTTTTGGAATTTTGATACTTGTACAATATCTGAAAATAATATTAACAGTTACACATAATTTATTCTATGTGCTTCTCTCTTTTTCTGTAGTTCCTTCACAGTGTGTTCGTGAACTATCAGCCAATCAGACTGGCTCGAGTGTGCTGTTATCTTGGAACTCTGCAGCGATGGAGCATCAGCGAGGATTTATTCTCGGATACAACATCTACATGGCAAACGCTGCACATCTGGATCTTATAGGTAAGGACGCAGAAACAGCCATTGAGTAATAAGAACAGAAAATTAAGTAAATCCTGAAGTTGCCATTGGCAATGTTTTCAAAAAATAATTTATGTAGGGTTGAAGTCTAAATTATTGAGAGCAAAGCAATTTTCATAGTATTACCTATAATATTTTTCGATTCTGGGGAAAGACTTATTCCTTTAAGTTTGGTTTGATTTAAGGAGATACATTTTTTTATGTCAATATTATTAGCCCCCTTAAGATTTAATAATGCTAAATTATTACGAATAAGAGTTAATAATTAGAAATTAGTTATTAGAAATTAGTTATATATTTAAAAATCTTTAGTTGGTAGATTACCACAGTATATATCTAGTTTATTGATGGACTGTACAAATACTTATAATACCAGATCACTATACATACTGTTACATCCTATGATATATCTGGATGATAAGTTGATGGTGTAAGTGGCAGTTTATTGTTCTCCCATTTTGATTAACAATACACTAGTCAACATTTGAAGTGAATCGAAACTTTTTATCAAAGCTGTCTTAAAACCAAAAATGCTTTTCTTTCAAAATTCATGCAAAACATCTCAGTCTGTTGTTAGTCAATGGTGCTGATAATGAAATATCTTTGCTTTATATATATATATATATATATATATATATATATATATATATATATATATATATATATATTCCCCAAATTTTATCAAAACATTTTGTACAATCAAGGTTGTATTTTTTCCATTATGACCCTTGCAGTTGAAAAAAATTAACAGACAAGTTAAATTCAAACAAATTTACAACAGACTGAAAAAAAAACCTTGACAGTATTGTATACATTAACAGTTAGACAATAGCTCCTTTCACACAGTGATACCGGTAAATATCCGGAACATTTCCGAAATGACTTTACCGGTAAATTCAAAAAAGTTTTCTTCACACAGGCAAGGACGTTACAGAATTTTTCCGGAAAAGAGCATTCACACATTCATTCCAAAATACCCGTAAAGGCTCTAAACGGCTGCGCTTGTGTTTGTAAACATTTGATTACATAACAAAATCTGTGGACGAATGAGTATTGTGAACAACTTTGATAAAAACCTATGGAAGAACACTTTCGCAATATGTGTGTGTGTGCTGGCGCTCACCGGCTGCTTCACGTGCACATGCGTCAAGCAACTGAAGCAGAGCTTAAAGGTAAACAAACAGCGGTTTATCATAAGCATTTTATTGCTAAATTTTTACACAGTTGGCATTACGAAGGAACATAGAAATGTTATCTTACGAACATCTAGCAGATAAATGTCTCTGGAAAAATATTTAAAGGCTTTTATTTTCATATACAACGCGGATGTGAATGCGTCTGAATGTTCTAGTTGGCTAGAGTAGACGTCTCACGTCAGTGCATTCTAAGAGTAAACGCGCTTTTTCTAGCAATCTTCCTTCTGCGTTCACACAGCGCAGCATCCCATTCTGGCAAATTACCGGTAATGTTATAACTTCTCTTTCCGGAAAATTGCCAGAACAAATTTACCAGTATTTTCAAAAAGGGCCTGTTCACACATACAGACCTGCATTTATTTTTTGACTAATTCAGTACTCCCTGCTATAGCGTTTAGGGTTGGGCTATGTTGACCAATTTGGCATCGTATGATGTCTAATGTGAAACATGGCGATGCACCATGGCATCGTCGTCATAGGGGGAGGTGAATTAATTATTTATGAATAATTTATAAATTCATAGCTAATCAATTATTTGTAGCCTACCGTTTCAACTACCTGACCCGCATGGCCTTTGTGTTACTCAGAACTAAATCATAAATAAATAAATAAATAAATAAATAAATAAAAGATAAGTTACACACAAATTACCACCTGTCAATCACTTTTTTCCGCGGGACTCGATCTGGCATGACTAGGCAGAGTAAACCGTGCCGTTATGGCGTCCACACACACACGCTTGGTGAAAAAGGTGCACAACCAACAGGAACTAACCAACAGTATCTGAGGTTTTCACTAAAATTACTTAGTACAACCGTAAAAGTGAACGACTAAAGCAGTGTACTGACGCTGTGACACGTTACCTGAGAGAATCAAAAGACAGAAGAGTCGTTAGATAGAGACAAGATTAATTAAATAGCATGTTTAACAACTAACTTATAGTGAGACGCAATCCATCGGTACATCCTTGATAAACTGTTCGTACCAATGACTGTATAAAATATACAGTCCGTACACTTCTCTGGAGCTCAGACGTGTGTGTGTGTGTGTGTGTGTGTGGGTGTGGGTGTGGTAAAGTGATGTGTGTTTTCAGCAGACAGAGGGCTGTTCAGAAATGCTTGGTGAAATGCCAGTTTGGATGTGGATCATTTTAGTTCTAAAATGCCATTTTAAAACTAAGCTGTATCAGTGTAAACGGGGCCTGAGTGTGTTTTTTTTCATGAGCAGGTTTGCAATGGGGGCAGGGCGGAGGATCGGTGATGCCGCCTCGTCTATCGACCCAACCCTAATATCGTTAAATCCAAAGTGCAGCCACAAGTCAGCTCTAAAAGCTGGAGGCACCTTTATATTTTATGCCATGCTCACTCTTGCTTCTGGCGTTTTGTTGATCACGAGTTAGCGACATCTACAGGAGCAGAGGAGAAGGTTATTTGGCACAACTTGAATCGATACTTGAGGTTGGACTATCGATACACTATCATAAAAGGAATTATCGCGATAGTTAGATGTATTGATAATTTTGCACAGCCCTACAAATAAGTATCATATAACTTTCAACTATTATTACAATAACCAAAACAAATGTTAATAAAAAAACTATTATTTAAATAATAAATAAGGACAAAACAATATTCTATCATTGTAATATATTTTAATTTATCGCGGAATTTAATTTATCGCGGAATATATTTTAATTTATCGCGGAATATAGCAATATATTTAAAATTGCAATAATATGTATTGACACGTATAGTGATGATACTGTAGTGTGGTGGGATTGTGGGAGAATCCCACCTGTATATGTATAAAATGAATTACACTGTTACTCATAATACTTGTATACATATTTTTTATAATCAAATATATATTCAGGGCTTGACATTAACTTTTTGGGTCACCAGCCACTGTGGCTAGTAGATTTCCAACATTACTAGCCACTCACCTTTTTCACTAGCCACAATTTTATTGTTGGGAAAATACATTTTGTATGCATAAATGTGACTTTTACATGCTGAAATTACTTGATTTAGATTTTGTGTATGTCCACATGCCTCCTCATTCGTTTCACTTTTTGTGTGTGTTGTGTATGAGCTTGCTCAATGTGCATGAGCAAATGGGTCATGTTGCATTGCAATTAGTTTTTATTTCACAGGACTTTTCAGGGCTCAAAATTCAGGATATACCAATCTGTCCTAGCTGGCTAAATGTCCCATGTCAACAGTTAACTACACATAAATGTGGAGTTAATCTCATATTAAAGCAATGCTATTGTAAAAAAAAAAAAATAATTAAACAATATTATTAAAAATACCTGTGAGCAAAAGAAAGCAGGTAAAAAAACATAAGTTACCATGTGTGATCATGAAAGGATGATCACGCGCACACGATTAATGTTAGGCCTGTTAATAATCTGTTAAAAAGAATAATTCAAACGAAAGCTGTGACGGCTGCTGCTTACAAAAGGATATATTTTTCTAAATCTTGAGCTCTTGAAAGCAGCAGGACTGTGGTTGCACGATCATCGCTTTTTGTCCAGTCTATTTCACAGAGAACCGATCGCGCTAGTTACGCTTCCTCTAGACACGGTTGCTTTGCGCAAGTAACCGGGAGCGCATACGCTTTTTAACAGTCGCACGCATCACATCACCTGTGCGCACAAGTGATCATACTCTCATTCGGTATTCACCTGCTTTCTTTTGCTCGAGCTGTTTCTCAATTCTAAGAACGCATTTGCATTTGCAAGAATCCTTATTGTCGAACCCGCTTTTAAGAAAACTACAATTTAAAACATTATTCTCAACCAGTCAAAGTGGCTAGTGGGAGCGGCTGTCTAACCCGCCACAGCTGAAATCTGCGGGCTGCGGGCTGGCGGGTGTTAATGTCAAGCCCTGTATGTATTATATATCTTTCAACTTCAATTATTATTACAATTGCAAATATTTTAATAAATATCGTGACACAAGTACAGTATCATTATGATACCATAGTGTGATAACGCTGATGAATCCCACCCCATATGTATAAAATGAATTACACCATTTCTAAATATTTAAATAATTTTTTTTTTAGAATCAAATATACTGTGGAGCAAATAAGTATTAAACACGTCACCATTTTTCTCAAAAAACATTTCCAAAAGGTACCCCGTTGACTTTTCAATGGATGTTGGTAATACATATAGGCAAAGAAAACAAAACTAGTTAGTTTAGAAATAAAGTTTTGTGTATTAAAGGTGCAGTATGTAAGTTTGACACCCAGTGGTTAAACTAGGTATTGCACTCCTGGATTAAAATAGACGCAAATGCGGGATGCCAGATTGAGTACAAGAGCGAGTGATTTAAACTGTGTTCTAAATAAAAGCAACAGCATGCGACAGAGTGAATATTTTCCATATTAAAAGGAGTTTTGGTTCTTACCAACACCTCGAATTGATATATTAGAAACGGCTTCTATTTCTCACAGCTGAACATGTGAAATCTATGATAGTTATTACCTCAGGTAAATCCCATGTGCTTTATTCCGTGCTAAATGCTAACAATGTAAGTTTGAATAGATTATAAATCTTACCATTTCGTGAGTGAGTGCATATTCTGTGCTTCTGAAAGGCTGTATTTACATTTCTGTCGTGTTTCGATGGTGCAAACAGCCAAACTGCTCATTACTGTGTATCTCGTCACAAAGCCTGTTGTTAGGACACGGGGTTACAATGTAACCTGCTCACCTAATGTTTACACTCATAATATTTATATCATTTGCTAATTAATAACCTCATGTGGAACTGAAGTCTGATACTGTCCATTTCGGTCACGGACGCATGCTTTCAGAGCCTTTCTGAATGAATGAATGAAATACTCTGTTTTCCAACAAGGCAACCCGGAGTGCTGAATTATAATTGGCTAAACTGGCATTGTGCAGGTTAAATTTACATAAACAAAGACAGCGTTTTGGCACAAAAAAAAACATTTTCAGAGTAGAAAATCTGACTTCAGCATTAGATTTCAGTTAAAAGAGTATGTTTACTTGGGATGTTTCTTAAATATCTGCACACATATTATGGTATTTTTATGCTTTAGAAGAGTCAAAAACTTATATACAGCACCTTTGAAATTAAATGACACAGGGAAAAAGTATTGAACACATGAAGAAAGTGAGGTGTAGAAAGGCAGTGAAAGCAGCTGAAATCTCTCAGTATTATTCAGTCCTTCCTCACTGTAAATTAATATCAGCTGCTTCAGTCTAACATCTACATTAGCAGGATGATGAAGATGAACCCAGGGTGGACATTTCAGCAAGACAATGGAAACAAATGTAGAGAAAGGAAATTAAGCTGTAGAATGGACCTGACTTGAATCTAATATAAAATACAAATTAAAGATTTGATAGATGAGACCCACACAACCATCAAGATTTTTACACGCGTTGAAGTCTGTGAAAAAATATATTTGAACAGTTATCTCTTGTGTTTTTTTTTTTCCCTAGCTAATCTCTCTGACCCTGAGGTGCGCTCGTACTGGTTGAAGGGTTTGTCTC
This sequence comes from Danio tinwini, assembly GCA_903798205.1. Classification (NCBI taxonomy): domain Eukaryota; kingdom Metazoa; phylum Chordata; class Actinopteri; order Cypriniformes; family Danionidae; genus Danio; species Danio tinwini. Next base: position 32,977,244 of record CAIGQZ010000427.1, read on the forward strand.
TGAGCTCTTATAAGTTCATAGTGAAGGCCTACACGTCAGCTGGGGAGGATGCAGGGGTGATGGTGTCCATAAAGATGGAGATGGACAGTAAGACATTATGATGATTCTTCCACTGATCTGTAGCCTTATACATTGTTCGTGTCAGCTTTTGCTTATATTGATTTTCTCCGTTCTTTCAAGCTGCAGACATATTGTTTGTTGGCATCCTCGTGCCACTGGTGTCCATGTCCTCTTGCATCATCCTCATCAGCATCTGCTGCTACAAGAAGAGAGTATGGTAGGACCATGTCAGCTTTAATGGCTATTCTATAGTGATTACATCAATATATTCAGTGTATATGGCTTACAGTATTCATGTTACAGTAGACTTTTTCAGTCCTATAAATATAGCACTTGTGTGTGTGTGTGTGTGTGTGTGTGTGTGTGTATGTGTGTATGTGTATATATATATATATATATATATATATATATATATATATATATATATAGTATAAATGTAAAATATTTTATCTTTTTTATTTTATCTTAAAGTTGTTCTTCATTATCATTATTAAGCCAAAATTATGCATCTATTTTAACATTTAATATTTTTATTTAATTTCTTGTTATTTTGTTGTGTTTTTGATGTTTTCAATATCTTTATGTGCTAGTTTTTTTGCTGTGAAACTTTGAGCAATTTCAAAGAATTTTACGTGATAGTATTGATAATTGTAACATCAGATTGATCTTAATTTGATCTTAAAACACTGAAAAAGGTCTAAACAATTTAAGTATTTTGATTGTATTATTCCAGTGAACTGCTGTTTCTTTTTCAGTTTGCTTCAGCATATAGTTTAACATTCAGAATTTAATACAAATGAATCAAACTACACATATATATAATATTAGAGCTGCACGATTGTGGCCAAAATGAGAATCACGATTTTTTTTTGCTTGAAATAAAGATTAGAATTTTCTCTGTAGATGTAAAATAAAGGTTATTAAGTAGGATATTATTATTGTTATTTCTCCAACGTATGGTAAAACAACAATAATAATATTATTAGGCCTGTGTGTAGGTCTACTGTTGGTTAAAATGCTAAATTTTGCATAGACTCGGAATGATGGGCTTGAATAGATTTTAAATTTGTCCTGTTTTGTTAATTCACAGTAAAGTGATGGCATCAGAATACAACTATTCATAATTCTAATGTTGAATTATTATGTTTGAGACATTTGCTTGTCATTTGTCATTATTAGATCTTTTGTTTTTCACTGGTAAAATTAAACATTTGTCATTAGATTCCCGTTTGCATTATATTTAACACTATAGAGGCTAGAGCAGTTATACTGACACTGTTAAACATTTATTTTTATGCACAACACTCTTTGTTTGCTATGAAAGAACAAAAAAAGTAGCAATCGCTTGTCGTAATCATAACTCTAAAATGCGTTATGATCATTTAAATGATGTGCATGCTTTAGGTTTCACTTTCATTGCCGAGTGCAGCTCATTGTTGCCATCACTTTGAGGAAAAAGAACATACATGCAAACGCGCGAGACATCTCGGTAGTAAACAAACAGTTTACAAATACAGTATGTGACACTTTTGATGCCATTTGGAGGTGTTCATGTTGCTGTGAAGTCTTGTGCATCCGCCTTTACGCTTCTCTCCTGACCTTGAAAATATAATTGGCTGAATTGTATAAGCTGAATTAAGATCGCGAATTAAGATATTTTTTCTTTCCGAAAAAGTCTTATTTGTTTTATTTCGGCTAGAGCAAAAGCAGTTTTAAATTTTTTTAAGAACCATTTTTAGGTCAAAATTATTAGGCCCTTTAAGCTATTTTTTTGTGATTGTCTACAGAACAAACCATCATTAAACAATAACTTGCCTAATTACCCTAACCTGCCTACTTAACCTAATTAACCTAATTAACCTAGTTAAGCCTTTAAATGTCACTTTAAGCTGTATAGAGCTAGTAAAATATTCTGTGCTGTCATCATGGCAAATGTAAAATAAATCCGTTATTAGAGATAAGTTATTAAAACTATTGTACTATTGTGATTAGAAATGTTGAAAAAATAAATCTACTCTCCGTTAAACAGAAATTGAGGGAAAAAAATAAACGGCGGACTAATAATTGTGTGTGTGTGTGTGTGTGTGTGTGTGTGTGTGTGTGTGTGTGT
>CAIGQZ010000427.1:32984895-32997245 GCA_903798205.1 Danio tinwini
CATCACCCAATGATGGTTAGGGGTGGGTTTAGGTGCCACGCCTCCTTTTAAAAATTGATATATATATATATATATACTGTATGTATATTATATATACAAATATATATATTTGTCAACAAAAAGCCTTTCAGTAATATGAAAATTGTCTTTCTGTAGGAGGGATTACATTCATTATGCATCCTGGTACAAGGGTGGGAAGTTTATGTGACTGGAAGGAAGTTAATTTCTTTTTTATTTCTTTAAATTCTTTATTTCTTTGTTTACGTGCATGTGATTAACTATGTTTCTATGCAAAGATGCTACTTAGACTTATGTGCACAACTGGAATATAGCATAAAACATTTGTAAATTTAAGCACCGTTTCCATCCAATGAGTCAAAGAGAACAAAATCATCACTTCCTAATAAATTGGTGGCAAATTAAAAAGGAAAATGAAATTTGCTGGTTAGGAAAAGCCACTTTGGGCCTTTTCTTATATAATAAATAACTTGCACCTCAGAAGGCGAAGATGAAATGCATTGATTGTGTGGTGTTAATTAATGCAATCCAATGGCGATTCAAAATCAGATTGCTGATGTGTGCGTCAGTAAAAAAATTGACTTTTAAAAAAAAATTACTTTTTTGATGCGCATGTTGGAATTTTTCTGGTAAATGTGTTTCCTTTGTATCCTACAAGAAATAGTGTATAAACTGCAAAGTTTATCCTACTCAGTTGTATGTGTAATTTTGATAATAATAATAATTATTATTATTATTTTTGCATCAGAAGATGAAGACGAAAGCAATGAATGTGCGTTGAAATCGTATTCATAACGCAATATATTTTGTAGAAAATAAAAATGTTGCAATGGAATTTGTTGCGGTAGGAGAAGCCACTGTGGACCTTTTTTCTTAAAAATAAATTACTTGCGCATCAGAAGATGAAAACGAAAGCAATGAACGTACAGTGAAATTGTATTCATAACGCAATAAATATCGTAGAAAAGAAAAATATTGTATGGGCGTTTACTATGGTAGGAGAATCCACAGTGGGCCTTTTTATTAATATTCTTATCCCAGTCAATCTAAATGTAATAATACTTTACAAATAGAAGTATTAAAGACATCTGGTGAATTTGTATTCGTATTGCAATCAATATTGTTGAAAAGCTAAATATCGCGATGGAATTTGCTGCAGTAGGAGAATTGTGGGCCTGTTGTAGGAGTGGGCCTGTTATCGTAGAAAAGCTACATATAGCAATGGAATATGCTGTTATCGGGGTGGCCCTTTTTTCTTCTATAATAAATTACTTGCTCATCAGAAGATGAAGACGAAAGCAATGAACGTGTTGAAATTTTATTTATATCGCAATAAATATCGTAGAAAAGCTAAATATCGCCATGGAATTTGCTGCAGTAGGAGAACTGTGGGCAACTGTGGGCCTTTTTTCTTATATAATACACCACTTGTGCATCAGAAGATAAAGACGAATGCAATGATTGTGTTGACATTTTTTTTATATCACAATAAATATCGTAGAAAATAAAAATATCGCAATGGAATTTGCTGCGGTAGGAGAAGCCACTGTGGCTTTTTTTCTTACATTCTTATCATCCCAGTCAATCTAAATGTATTAATACTTTACAAATAGAACTATTCAAGACCTATCGTGAAATTTATATTAAAATCATAAAAAATATTGTATAAAAGAAAAATATCGTAATGGAATTAGCTGTGGTAGGAGAATCCACTGTGGGCCTTTTTTCTTGTATAATAAATTACTTGTGCATCAAAAGACGAAAGCAACAAGCGTGCGTTAAAATTGTATTCATATTGCAGTAGGTTTCGTAGAAAAGAAAAATATCGCAATGAAATTTGCGATGGTAGGGGAATCCCCAGTGGGCCTTTTTATTATTATTCTTATCTCAGTCAATCTAAATGTAATAATACTTTACATATAGAAGTATTAAAGACATCTGGTGAATTTGTATATTTGTATTGCAACCAATATCGTAGAAAAGCTAAATGTCACGATGGAATTTGCTGCAGTAGGAGAACTGTGGGCCTGTTGTAGGAGTAAATAATAAATATTGTAATAAATATTGCAATAAATATCGTAAATATCATTAAATATCGTAAAAAAGTTAAATATCGCAATGGAATTTGCTATTGTAGGAGTGGGCTTTCTTATATTATAAATTACTTGCTCATCAGAAGAACTATGATAAGATGAAAGCAATAAACATGCATTGAATTTTTTTATATCCCAATAAAAATCAAAGAAAAGCTAAATATCGCAATGGAATTTGATGCTGTAGGAAAACTGTGGGCAACTGTGGGCCTTTATTCTTATATAATACATCACTTGTGCATCAGAAAATGAAGACGAAAGCAATGAACGTGCATTGAATTTTTATTTATATCACAATAAATATTGTAGAAAAGCTAAATATCGCAATGGATTTTGCTGTTGTAGGAGTGGGCCTTTTTTTCTTCTATAATAAATTACTTGATCATCAGAAGATGAAGACGAAAGCAATAAACATGCATTGAAATTATATTTATGTCGCAATAAATATCATAGAAAAGCTAAATATCACAATGGAATTTGATGCAGTAGGAGAACTGTGGGCAACTGTGGGCCTTTTTTCTTATATAATACATCACTTGCTCATCAGAAAATAAAGACGAAAGCAATAAACGGGTGTTAATTTTATTTACATCGCAATAAATATTGTAGAAAAGCTAAATATCGCAATGGCAAATTTGTCCAATATCCTACAACCCTACTGACAAACGATTCATTTTTATGTTTTTGTTTAGGGTCCTCTGGACATGAAGCCGTCTCCACACAGTCTGGTCCAGATCGTGGAGAGTCCGCAGTGGGATATCACCAAAGAGAGTCTGGTTTCAGTACCAGAAGAAGAGGAGAATGAAAACATAGAGGTGGACACGGACTCTGATGAACCGGCTCTTCTAAAATACTACAATCAGGTGGTGGGACATGGCTCTCACAGCAACCAGATTTCCGACTCCTCCGGCTCCTCCACGGCTTCGGTGGACTCCACACAGACCGAAATCACCTACGCCGGTATCCAGAGCCCAACGTCTTCACAGGGAGTCCGCAGTGGAGGATACAGGCCTCAAATGCAACCCTCTGAGGAGCCAGACGAGCCCCAAGACCAGCTGGATGATGATGATGACATAAACGCAGGATATAAACCCCAGTGTTCCTGGCAGATGGACTCTCCAGAGGCAGAAAACTTCAGCGGTTCACTTGGCAGCCCTACATCCATAACATCGTCCCAATTTCTCATCCCAGAATCCTCTGAGGAGAAACCGCAGTCCTCCAGCAGCTGGTTCCACAGTTTTCTGTCTGGGAAATCCTAAACATGCAGATGTGTGAGAGGATGATATTGGGGTTTGTGCACTTCCTGGAAATCCTCTATTATTGTCACTACTGTTAGTGTTACTGACCAGAGAGGTAAATTACTACTGAAGAGCAGAAAGATGGCTGTTTTTCATGCTCTCGCCCTGAACAGTATGACGTTTGCCCTCTAGAAACACTGCTTTTGTTCATTTAACAGTGTTTGTGTCTCTTTCTGCAGTGATTACGGTAAAAATCGACTCCATTATAGAGTATTTTAAGCATTCAAAGGGATAGTTCACGCAAAAATTATTTTATTGTTTATGCTCTATTTACTCACCTTCAGGTGGTTACAACCTTTGTTATGTCCGTAGACATATATTGTTTGTACTTTTTTTTTTCCTCCCCTCCCGCTCTTTCTTTCTCGCTTTCGCTCTTTCTTTCTCCCTCTCTCTCAATGCCTGTCATTTTGATTAGGACCGCCTACTCTGACAGCTGATTGGTCAGGAGAGCGCTCTGTCATCAATGGGCGACGTGGCATGGCAATATAAAAGGGACGCCTGGAAGAGCAGAAGGGAGGCGCATTTTCCTTTGATCTCGTTTTTGTGTATTTTTAAACTTTGAGGATCTCTTTATCCCACTTTTTATTTATCCCGGACGAGCCCCCAATAAATGTTACAACCTCTTTGATGTTAGTCTAGGGTAAAAGGAATAACGTTTAAAAGTGTGCCAGTTTTACCATGTGATGGTGGAAGCAAAAGATATGGACAACAGAAATGCCAACAAAAGTGATTTAATGTACATGCTCGGATCAGCTGAAATGTCACCCGAATCCGCGGCTTCATATTAATTATCCAGCCACCACCTGCCCGCACATATAATTTTATCTGATATATATATATACCTGCAACCGACTTGCACCCGATCGTCACTTTAATAACTCTAATTCTTTGTTTTAAGGATATGATGATAGGTCAGCATGGATTGTTCGAATTAATAGCAGATCCAGTGAGCTAATCTGTGCATCCCTTTCCAGAGACAACATGGAAGGGGTGTACTGTATATCAAGGCAGCACAGGTCCACACATGCATCCACGTGACTTCCAGTGGTATTTTTTTGTTGTCCTGACAAATGTAAGAACTCAAAGTTCTTGTCTGTCTTCGACTTGACCGGCCTTTCGATTTAGCACACACATGATGTTTCATATTTGAGGTAGCTACCGGTCTTATGGCTTTCATAGAAAGCCGTTGCATAGCCTATTACATACCCAGCACTTGATTCAACCTCGTTAACCTTTGCCAAAACGCTCTCACACGGCACTTTTCTTTCTTTCCTTCCTTTTGTTTTGTTTTTAGTTCTCCCTTTTTAGGTTTGTCTTGGATCGTTTTCGCCTCTATTTCTGCTTTAACAAATGTGATTAAGAAAAACAAAGCAAAAATCTTTAATAACTAAACATCCACCCGCAATTAATCATAATGTATTTTTTTATTACCTGACCTGCCCGACCTGCGGATTATCCACAGTGCCCGCGGATATGACCGCCATCCGCACATCACTACTATATACAAAAAAAAAAGAAATATTTACAATAATACATATATTTTTTTTATAAATTAGCAAGTTCAAAAAGAAAGTACCAAACAAAACTATTAGTTCAGCTCAGGAGTAAGGGGACAATAGTGAAGAAATATAACGAAACAATTCTAACTCAAGATTAACCTCTTACCTCTCTAGAAAGCATATTGAAATAAAAGAAAAGTCTTAAATGCCGCATGCCGTATTCTTCCCTATTCTGAAGTGTCGATTAAATAAAACAAAATATGGCATTAACCTCTTACCTGGTGTCTCTAACAATAAATTTCATATGTGTTGTCAAGATGGAAGTCGTACGACATCTTTCCTATCCACCTTACTCTCTGAGAAAAGAGTGAATTTGATAAGCGGCAGCTGGATATGATGTCGGAAAGAGCTGGGCCATCAAATTAGCAAACAAATTAAACGAAACAAAAATTTACAAAAATCACATCTCAAAAGTGAGCAAAAAGGTGCAAAATAATTTTACCCCAACGGAAGTTTAGCAAAACATTGATAATCAAAATCATGTCAGCAAAAATACACAAAAACGAGATCAAAGGAAAATGCGCCCCCCGCACTTCCTGGCGCCCCTTTTATATTGCCATGCCATGTCGCCCAATGATGACAGACGGGTTGCCTGACCTATTAGCTGTTGGAGTAGGTGGACCTATTCACAATGACAGGCATTGAGAGAAAGGGGTAAGGAGAGAGTGAAAGCAAGAGCGGGAGGAAAAGTACAAACAATATACGTCTACGGACGTAACACCTTTATGAGTTTAATTTTTTCTGTTAAACACCAAAGAAGATATTTGCAAATGGAAAAACAAATACTTTAGAAGTCAAATGGTTATGTGTTTCCAACATTTTTCTAAATATCTTCTTTTGTGTTCAACAGAAGAAAGGAACTCATAATGTTTTGGAACAAACAAAGGGTGAGTTAAAGTGACAATGTTCAGTTTTGGGGTGAACTATCCCTCATAGCAACATTTCAGTGATTTTATTTTATTTTTTTTACATTTTTGTAGCAGTCAAATGTAGGCTTTGTTTGCTGAATTTGCTGATTTTCATTTCAAACAAGCATTTATTCTCAAAACGACGCTAGTTTCAGATGATTTTAAACATTTGATGTAGCCTCAAGCTAGTTTTTCTTCCAGCGTTAAATGTATACACACGTGCACATTAAATAAGCTGACAGAACAAAAGGAACAGCAGAATGGAGGGAGACGTGCCTCTCGGATTTAGCTTATATCGTTCATGAACGTTCACTGTTTACTGAACACAGTTGTTAAAAGTGTTTACATGATTCTGCATTGCCAGATTAATCTGAGTAAGATCCGTGTAAACACATTGTGGCCTCATGATGGAATGCAGCTAGTTGGTTGTGTGTGTTTTTGTTCAGCGGATCATGCTACACAGTATTGCATTGTAAAAACTTTACTTCGCTAAGGTTGCACGATTTATTGGAAAATGTATACTGTATAATATTGGGGAGAATTCATTGGGATTGCAACTAAAGTAATCACAGGAATATCACAGCAATATGACTTGTAATTGTTTACAGTTATTAATATAAAATTAATAATATATTTTTATCTTTTCTTTATTTGTTTAATGGTACAATCACTCGCAATAATTGATTATTAATTGATTATTATTATTGCTGCTATTATTAATAATGTATTTATAATTAATAATAATAATTATTATTATTATTAATATTACTATTATTATTAGTTTAGTTTATTTAAAATTTGACAGGACAGCGTATTGTAGCACAATTCCCTGAAATGCATCAAACACACACTCGAAACAACATTTGACTGATAAAAATACTGATAAAAATACCAAAATATAACTTGATAAAGTAAAAACTATTAATAAAAACATCAAACACTATAAATGATAAGTTTTCTATTAATAATTTTAGAGCGCGAGGAATAAAAGAGAGTTCATGACGTTTAGTTTTACTCCTGGGTATAGCAAATGTCTTATGTCACCGAAGAAGGTAGGATGACACTGAAGCCTTAGGCAGAAAACAATGCAGTCATTGAGTATTTTAGTGTGAGTACGTGTGGTGGCTTCCTTTTGCCTTTCACTCAGTGTTGGAAAAGTTGAAGTCAGAATACCTGTTATCCGACAGCATCGCTTTTAGATTCTCTCTTAACTCCTCAGAGAGACCTTTTGGTAACCTGTCCCAGACTGGCATACTCAAGAACTGGCCGTATAAAGGTCAAGAGTGGGAGACCACATGGGAAAACTAGGATGCTGCTGGAAGTGGTGTTAGTGAGGCAAGCAGGGGCCGATCAACCATCGATCTGTGAGGGTCCTAATGCCCCAGTATAGTGATGGGGACTCTATACTGTCAGTGAGTGCCTTTTTTCGGATGAGACGTTAAACCGAGGTCCTAACTCTCTGTGGTTGTTAAAAATCCCAGGATGTCCTTCGAAAAAAGTAGGGGGTTGACCCTGGAATCCTGGCCAAATTTGCCCACTGGCCTCTGTCCATCATGGCAAACTATAGTGTGACTTCGGCTTTAGCTGGTGTGCGGTTTAGCGCAATATGGCTGCCGTAGCATCATCCAGGTGGATGCTGCACACTGGTGGTGGATGAGGAGATTCCCCCTAATGCAGGGGTGTCCAAACTCGGTCCTGGAGGGCCGGTGTCCTGGAGAGTTTAACTCCAACCCTAATCAAACACACCTAAAGCAGCTCATCAAGCTCTTACTAGATATACTGGAAAGTTCCTGCAGGTGTGTTGAAGCAAATCAGAGCTAAACTCAGCAAGACACCGGCCCTCCAGGACCGAGTTTGGACAACGCTGCCCTATGTGTAAAGCGCTATGAGTGTCCAGAAAAAGTGTTATATAAATGTAAGGAATTACTATTATTATTTAGTACACTTGCATCAGAACATCACAAGGAAAGATCTTCGCAAAGATAGTATATTCTGTGATGCACCTTCGAAGTCATGTACTTAACGTTGGCATCCCATGATAGATCAGAGGATATTTGCACACCCAGAAATTTAAAGGTGGAAACTCTACTATTATTAGTAATATTACCACTAATATAATTATTTGTTTATTTTCCTTTGGCTTAGTCCCTTTATTCATCAGGGGTCGCCACAGCTCAATGAACCGCCAACTATTCCAGCATGGGTTTTAGACAGCGGATGCCCTTCCAGCTGAAACCCAGACTCATTCACACACATACACTGGCCAATTTAGTTCACCTATAGCACATGTGTTTGGACTGTGAGGGAAACCGGAGCACCCGGAGGAAACCCACGCCAACATAGGAGGGAGCATGCAAACTCCACACAGAAATGCCAACTGACCCAGCTGGGACTCGAATCAGCGACCTTCTTGCTGTGAGGCGACAGTACTAACCACTGAGCCACAGTGTCACCCCTACTAATATTATAATAATTATAATTTTTTTATTACAAATTATTAATACATTATTATTATTATTATTAATAGTATTAGTAATAATAAAATATTAATAAATTATTTTGAGTGGTTGTACCGTTAAATAAATAAACATAAAATATAAAAAAATGTTAATGGACAGTAAAATTGTAGTTTATTTTACAAAGAATAAAGTAAAATAAATAAAAATTAAATAAATAAGAATTGTGCTGTCTTAATTTCTTCACTTATAAATGTTAAAGCATTGAACATATCTTGAGGGAAAAACATATTAAAGACTTTCCATTTGCAGTTTAAATAAGCAAATCACTCTTTGATTTTTATTTGTAATAAATCGTGCAGCCTTATTCTCCGCAACATTTTTCCAAGGAAAGCTGTGTACTGTTGATCTAAAAAAATCTACTTTGTAGGACGTTAGACTCATTTCATTTTTCCTTTCCAAATGGTCAGTAAGATAAAATGAAATCTGGCATTATCTGTTAAATATGTGAAGCACCTTTTCAGTTTTATGAATAAGTCTTTTCACTCCTTGAAGTCTTTCTCAATTCAGCTTTCATACAAGCGTAGCACCTCCCAGTTTCAACTCGTGTTATTGAATATCTAATATTAGATGCATCTGTCCAGGATCAGAACATTTTCATCAAGAGATTGTCATGGGGTTTAAAATGACGGCAGTGCCTCAGGAGATGAGTTAAATGTCATCAAAACAACGACACCTTTTCTGAGCTGTTTTCTTGTCGTTAGGATTATTGGGCTCACATGGAGTACAGGGTAAATCACTCTAACTGGCCTTACTCGCATCTGTTCCTGCTGTTCTCAAGACTTCATTGGGCCATCGATCAAATTTAATATACTGTGAAAGCCACTGTGCATTGTGCTAGTCCTCCAAACATTTCTGCAGCAGTCAGAATAACAGATTTGTTACATCAGAACAACACTGAGCCTGAATGGAGAAAGTCAGCATCAAATCAAAAGCAACCTGTTTTACTTCTCTTATAAACATACCTGGTGCGGTTGTGCCTTTTTTAATCTTTACGTTTAATGTATTTGAAAAAATTAGGATTTGCAAGCTGACATTGAGTCATTCGTGTAGTTAATTAATCAACTAAACATCAACAAACAACTAAATGCAATGGAGGCCATGCAGATAAACCTCACTCCTCAGACCTCAAAAGGTGCTCTAGTGACAGACGCTACAGACCATGGTCTTTAGCCTCCTTGTTAGAGCAACCGACTCCCATGCAAAGAATTACCTGTTCAGTCCCTGCTCAGACCAGGTTGTGTGCGGTAGGACTGGTGGATTACACATGGGGGCTCGTCTGGGATGGGAGTGAGGTTGAGGGGGGTAAGTGTAAAGGAGGCCAGCTAGCAAAGTGCTATGCAGGTAAACCTCACTCCTCTGACCTCAATAGGTGCTCTAGCGACAGACACTAGAGGCCATGGTCTTTAGCCTACTTGTTAGAGCAACCGACTCCCATGCAAAGATTTACCGGTTCATTCCCGGCTCAGACCGGGTTGGGTGCAGTAGGACTGGTGGATTACACATGGGGGCTCATCCGGGATGGGAGTGAGGTTGAGGGGGGTGAGTGTAAAGGAGGCCAGCTAGCAAAGTGCTATGCAGGTAAACCTCACTCCTCTGACCTCTAAAGGTGCTCTAGCGACAGAAGCTAGAGGCCATGGTCTTTAGCCTCCTTGTTAGAGCAAGTGACTCCCATGCAAAGAATAACAGGTTCGATCCTAGCTCAGAACAAGTTGGGTGCAGTAGGACCGGTGGGTTACATAAACATAAAATCTTATTGAGTTGTCCAAATGCATTGACTCCCATGATGAATCTTATTAGAGTAACAATGTTTATTGTTTAATGTCTATTATTCAAGATATGAATGCCAAAAACATCACCGTGTGAGTTTCTGAATGTAAGCACGATTTCAATATAATGTCAGTAATATACAACAGTTCAACAAACAAGACATTTTTGACACAATATTGTCAGTTTTAGGAACATTTGCAACACTGTGCTGTTTCAGTTATGAATGAATCAGATTTTTTGATTGAATCGCTTGAATCTATGATTTAGGGATCAATTCATAAATTTTACTGCGCGTTCACACCATTGAGTCAAGGGCGTCAAAGTAAGTGGAAGTCGCTCATTTTCAATTGATAGTTTTCAGTCACGTGAACTGTGCGGGGACTTGGCGGGCAAAAAAAAACACAACAATGAGCCATAATGGCAGCTACTATTTCCATCTGTTTCAAGCTATGAATATTTGGATCACATATCTACAGAACGAAACAGATATGATCCCAAACTGTTAATTGTGGGCACTTGCGATCCATATTCTGCACTCGCAGCCATTTTTCAGTTATTTAAAATCATCATGTCCTTGTCAGAGCTACAATTTGTCGGTATTTACATATCTTGTGGATATTCCTCAGTGATTTAGTCATTGGTGGCGGCGTTATAGCTGGAAGTGTCTGCTTTTGTATTTGTGTCGGTTTCTTTTACTTAGATAATAAATATGCTAGTGGGAAAAAATTTATTCATTAACTTCTACTATTTATACTTTGACTTTGCATTTCAATTGATATTTTAATGCATTTTACTTGCAAATTACAATAGAAACTGTATAAAAAGCATTCAAACGCACAGAGTTATAGGTACCATAGATTGTTATGAGTCAATGATGCTATCATTCTATCATTCTGTTCTTTTGATGAAGGATTTCTGTAGAAGCTCATTCCAGGCTTGTCTCTTTGTCGAAATATATTATTGCACAACAATTATCCCGCTTATTTTTGGCTAAAAAACTGTCAAAATTACTCATCCTGTCACTTGGCTGTCAGCAAGAGATAGTAATGTTTTGACCGCGAGGGGGGGCGTTCCCCTAATGGAGTAACGTCTCGTTAAAACTAGCGAATCTTCCATGGCTGTTTTTTTGTAGACGTGTACAAGGATGTTTATCTGAAATGTACAACAAAACTTACCCAAAGTAACACATTTCAGATTCGCAAAAAAAAAAAATGTAACTGCGCTCTCTAGTGGATTTTTCATCTGAAACGTGCAACCAAACGTACTCTGAGCAACGTTTTTTTTTTTTTTTTACAGTTTACACAAAAATGTAGGCTGGGGTATGCATTTTTAATGAGCATGGGTTGATTTATTTACTCAAAAATATTGTTGTATAACTATTATTATCATAATAATCTCCCAGAATATCGAGATTTAATATTTTCTGTTACGTCACCCCTTAGTTTTAAGATAAAAAGTCAAACTCTTCCATATATCTTTCACACCGAATATGCTGATTGACTCTCATCGCAGTAGGAAAGTGAAACGGGTTGCGATGCCATTTGATGTTGACTTTGCAGAGCATCAGATTAGTGTCCATTAAACTCCTATTGTGGCTTGTGATTGAAAGGGCATTAGATGATGAACTTTATTAGCAGTGAGATTAAATATTACGAGCGAGGTCGGCGTCTACTGTTGCTTAAGCTTTAAAACACAACTGTGAAAGATGTTTATTATGTCGGGATAATTAGTTACTAATATGTAACCTTTGCAGTTACTGAGGCCTACTAATGTTTATTTTTTTATTTGCTTGTATGAATGTGAAATGCACGGATGTGTTTTGTTTGTTGGTGTTTTTTAAGTGTTGAAGGATATATGTTTAGGAAGCTTTAGCTGCGGATTTTGTAGCCAAGATGACCATGTTATTAGCAGTACAAATGGAAAATGAGCTAATCTGCTATATGTACAGGATATCAAAATCATCTCAAAGTGTACATTCTTAGTACAGGAAGAAAGTTAGGCGAATATAACTTATACAGCTATGGGGGGGAAATTAAGGAACTGCTTAAATAGTTTTCTGGATTTACTGGATTATTATGCATTGGTTAGAGTAAAAGTTTTAAATTACACGGTAAAAAATGCTTGGTTCCACACTGTTCCTTCATGTTGTCCCAACACAAACCAATTAAGTTTACGTCATAGTTTATAC
>CAIGQZ010000427.1:33008160-33018198 GCA_903798205.1 Danio tinwini
ACATCCATCCATCCATCCATCCATCCATCCATCCATCCATCCATCCATCCATCCATCCATCCATCCATCCATCCATCCATCCATCCATCCATCCATTTACCGCTCCTGCCATTCTATCTATCTATCTATCTATCTATCTATCTATCTATCTATCTATCTATCTATCTATCTATCTATCTATCTATCTATCTATCTGTCTGTCTGTCTGTCTGTCTGTCTGTCTGTTCATTTGTTCGTTTGTTCGATCGATCTATCGTATCATCATTTCATTGCTTCATCCATCAATCCATCCATACATCCATCCATCCATCCAAATCTATCTATCTATTGTTCAATCGTTCTATCATTCTTTCTATCTATTTATCTATCCATCCATCCATCCATCTTTCATTTCATGGCTCTATCTATCCATCCAACTATCATTACATTGCTCCATCCGTCCGTCCGTCCATCTATCCATCTGTCCATCCATCCATCTACAGTTGTCAGTTCATTCCACAATGGCAACCCCTGATAAATAAGGGACTAAGCCTAAGCAAAATGAATGTTGCAAAGCTGAATTTTCAGCTACATCACTCCAGTCTAAAATGTCACATGATACTTTTATTTGTTGCTCAAAAAACATTTCTAATTAGCATCATGGCTTAAAACAGTTTGGCATAGATGTCTTAAATATGTCTTACATTACATCTAAAACATGTCTTTGATGTTTTGATTAATTCAGTGCATCCTTAAGTAAAAAAAAAAACAAAAAAAACATATTTATATATATCTTACTGACCCCAGACTTTTGAAGAGTACATTCATTCATTCATTCATTCATTTTCTTCGGCGTAGTCGGTTTATTCATCAGGGGCCTCCACAGCGGAATAAACCGCCAACTTATCCAGCAGATGCCCTTCCAGCTGCAACCCAGTACTGGAAAACATCCATACTCACATACACTACAGCCAATTTAGTTTATTCAACTGACCTGTAGTGCATGTGTTTGAACTGTGGGGGAAACTGGAGCACCTGCAGGAAACCCATGCCAACCTGCGGAGAACATGCAACTCCACACAGAAATGCCAACTGACCCAGCCGGGACTCAAACCAGCGACCTTCTTGCTGTAAGGCAACAGTGCTACCCACTAAGCCACCGTGCCACTGAAGAGTACATATAAATAAAATCGTATCTTTTTTTTTTCATTTTCATTTAATTATAATTTTTATTTCATATAATTTTTTTTTCATCTGCTCAAAAATCTGCTCACATATGTTTTTAATTGATTAAGTGTTTAATATTTTTGTGGAAAACATAATACGTTTTTTTTAGCATTCTTTGATTAGTAGCAATATATTTGAAGGCCTTTATTTGAGATGTACATATTTTATTACATTATAATTTTCTTTGTTGTCTCTTTTATACTATTTAATTCATTTTTTCTGAATAAAATAACCTTTTGATAGTCGTGTAGTACACAAACTAAAGTCACACTTTACAATAAGTTTCGTTAGCTAATGTTAGTTAGTGTTTTTACTGACATGAACTACTATTGAACAATACAGCGCTTCCAAATCATAGTTCAACATTTACTAATGCATTATTAAAATCCAAATAAATTCTTGTTAACATTAATGCATTGTTAGTTAACAAGAACTAACAATGATCAACTATTTTCATTATCTAACATTAACAAAGATGAATAAATACAGTAATAAATGTACTGAGCATTGTTTATTTTAGAAAATACATTAACTGATACAACCATATTGTAAAGTGTTCCCAATGTAAGAACAACCAAAACAAGTAAAGATATGATAATAAGATGTTCTAACTGTGTCTTCACGTAATAATGTGCTTACAATGTGACCGACTGTTGTTGTCATGCTTATTTTCATGTCCTGATTTGCTTTACCAACGCTGCAAATTGGAACCATAGAAAAGAGTCTCATTTCAGGATGTTTGTCTCTCAGCGCTTGAAAACAGTGGTAAAGCGTGAGGCAGATCTGAAGATGCAGAAGATTGCAAAGCGCTTTCATAAAAGAGGGCAAGAAATGTTCAGCCGCTCAGTGATGACTGAACTGCTAAAGGAGGAGGACCGGCTCAAACGTCAGGAGGAGAGAAGACTGAGGGACATAGAAAAGGTTTGTCTCTTCACATGTAAACCATACATAAATTGCCAAGATATCTTGTTTTAAACTTTTTTTTTTTGCTGAGTAGCGTCAAATTGTTTTTTTTTTTTTCAAAGTTATGCAATTGAAACCAGAAATTTACATGCACGCTAAAAAAAAGAAACATAAACATTTAAAAAAAATGTCTGGTGTTAAATCATACTAAAAGTTTAGTGTTTTAGGTCTGTTAGGATTACCTAAATGATTTACATTTGCTAAATGCCAGAATAATGAGAGTATTTTTTTGAGAATTTATTAATTAATTTCTAGACAGTCAAAAGTTTACATACCATTCCTTGGTTTTTTTTAGCTTTGCTTTTAAACTGCATAACTTTGGTCAAATATTTTGGGTATCCTTCCACAAGCTTCTCACAATAGTTTGCAGGAATTTTGGCCCATTCCTCCTGACAGAATTGGTGTAGCTGAGTCAGATTTGTAGGCTGTCTTGCTTGCACAAGCTTTTTCAACTCTGCACCCACAAATTTTCTAAGCCCCAAGTCTAGGGGAAAACAACATGGACATAATAAATGGAAAAACAAATGTATTGGGGTGGTGGATTTGCCGAACAAAACAAAAACTTAATTCAAAAGATCCCCTTCGGTCAACAACCAAATTAAGGGCTTTGTGATGGCCACTCCAAAACACTCACTCTGTTGTCCTTAAAGCACATTTTAACTAATTTGGCAGTATGCTTAGGGTCATGGTCTGTTTGGAAGACCCATTTGTGGCCAACTTTTAAAATCCTGGCTGATGTCTTGAGATGTTGCTTCAGTATTTCTTCATGATGTTCTTTCTTCATGATGCCATCTATGCTGTGAAGTGGACCAGTCCCTCCAGCAGCAAAACAGCCCCACAACATGATGCTGCCGCTCCCATACTTTACAGTTGGCATGGTGTTGCTAGGCTTGCAAGCTTTCCCCTTTGTCCTCCAAATGTAACACGGGTCATTATGGCCAAACAGTTCAAACCTTAGTTCCATCAGACCACAGGACATGTCTCTAAAAATTTGTCTTTTTCCCGGTGTAATTTAGCAAATTGTAATCTGGCTTTTTTTCTTTTGTTGATTCTGGCTTGTTGATTTTCCCATGTTGTCACACAAGGAAGCATTGTGTTTGAGGCTTTCCTTAAATACTATTCTACAGTTGTGCCTCCAATTAACTCAAAAGTTGTAGATTAGCCAATCAGAAACTTTCAAAACATTGACACCATCATCTGAGCTTTTTCAGAGGCATAATAATCTTATTGTATGTAAACTTTTGACTTTCAAGAAAAGTTCTAACAATTTCTTAACAAATATCTCTCATTATTAGGCACATTTTTTTAATGGTTATGTGCCTTTTTTTACAGTGTATGTAAACTTATGGTTTCAACTGTATGCATTAATGTGTTTACTTCAAATTGTCTGGTTAATCAGTATCTAATAATAATAATTGTGAATGATTTTATGATTTGTCATTTGTCAGCACCGGCAGGCACGCAGAAAACAGAATGAGATTATGATACAGATTCAGTCAGCTGTAGTCCAGATCCCAAAACCTCCACACATTCGCACGTCAAGAGCTTCAGAGAAACAACCCCAGTTTCGCAAAAAGCAAGAAGCTCAGGTAAACAACACTTTTGCGGGTTTGATGTAATGATTATGCATATTCATCCTCGAATGTTCTTGGTATTGTAATGAAATACAGCAATGTTTTAATTGTTAGAATGCTGATTCAAAGGTTCCGTATTTACTAAGGTGTCCTAAATTAGTTTTACATCCATTCAACATCAAAAAACTCTTTATTTTTCTTATTATATCCACAGCAGCATTAGCTCTTTTCTCACATTGTCTGAAATGATTTGTTTAAGGATCTGGTCTCTCTAAACCCGCCTCTCTGAAAGACTTCTGTGCGCTCATTGGCCAGATGACTCAGTCTGATCATGTTATTGGTCAACCACTTGTCTTATAGCATGTGTCAGAAACCTTTTGTCAGTTATCATATTTGAATTTCATTTCTTTCTCAACACTTTCGAAAACAGGAATATGAACGAAAATGATGGCGTTTGCTTTATCATGTCGATTCAAACCTGAGTTCATGTCTTTTAGGAGTAAATCAAGTTGTCAGCAGAAAACTGCATTGTATTGACATCGTGACAACACAAACCAATCTTTTTCAGGCCACAGATAAACTGCGGTGTTTAAACCCTTAATGTAGATGTTGGTCACAAGAATGGATAAACACCATAGACTGATTTGTTTCAAACCTATGCTTTGGTTTGTGTTGGAAGCAGTGGTGGAAAGAGTACTGAAAAATCATACTCAAGTAAAAGTACCATTACTTGCCTAAAAAATGTAGTGCGAGTAAAAGTATCTGTTGTAAATATTACTCAAAGTATGAGTAAAAAGTAGCCCTTTTAAAATGACTCAAGAGTAATGAGTAGTGAGTATTATGCTGTCAAAAGCTGATGTGTTTACATGTAATTTGTGTATGTGTGTGTAAACGTAACATTCTGTTGTGCATTTAGTTATTGCCTAGAAGGCACACAACATCATGAGACATTAATATTAGGTTAGATTTAGGTTGTAATGTCAGGTGAACAAAATTAATTGTAAAGGCAGCAGCTAAGGACAACTTTATTTTGATGTCCAATAATGACGTCAAATGACGTTGATATTTGGTTGATTTATAGGTTGTTAGAAAGTGACCAAAATCCAGCGTCGAGCCAACATCTTAAACCAACGTCATATATGATGTCAAATTCTGACATTTATTCATCAGGTACGGCAACCAAAATTCAACGTCTGATAGATATCATAGGGCTAAGATTCACACAATGTCAAGCTGTAACATCATTAGATGTTGATATTTGGTTTGTTTTAGGTTGGACATTGACATTGGCCTGACGTTGAGTTCTGACGTCAACCCGATTTTCATTTCCAAACAAAATGCAAAGTCCCCATGATGTTAGGATTCAACGTCAATCAGACGTCATGTTGTCGTCTTGTGTCTGCTGAGTGCTTAAAGCCATTTCAGTCATCATACAGTAAACATTCGTCATCTTCTCATCAGTGACATGCATCTAAACAGTCTCTGGGTCAATGCGTGTAAAGATTTTGAACATCTTCTTGGACACTTTTAATACTTCCAAACAGTTTGCTGCAATTATAAAGTGCACACGCCTTGAGGTGGTTCATTATGATGTGATTTACCTTCTACGGTATGTGCGATTTTGATTGGACAGGAATCTCAGGACAAATTTGTCTAATCCCCTTGGACAAGAAAAGTAAAGCAGTGGCTGCAGGTTGAAAGAAAGCAGTGGAGTAAAAGTACAGATACTGCACTAAAAATGTACTCAAGGAAAAGGAAAAGTACATATTTTTAAAACTACTCAGTAAATTACAATTCCTGAGAAAAAACTACTCAATTACAGTCATTTGAGTATTTGTAATTAGTTACTTTACTGTCACTGGTTAGAAGTAAGACTGGAATTCATTAATATCTCTTGATTTATAAAGATCTTTAAAACTTTGCATAATTTTTATATTCAAAACAGATACAATACATAACAGGTAATGTTTAAAAAAGTAAAATGGGGCCATTTATTAAAATAATGCTATTTTTTTGGTATTTATAATAAAGCTGAAATAAAATAAAAAATCTAAAGAGCATATTAATAAAAGATAAAAACATATTCCAGTTTTTTCAAGTTAAATTACATCTACTAGATTCCTGTTTCTTTTTGATAATGAGATGGCAAAATTTATATGCATTTGTTCTCCACGAGTTTGTTTTATTACTAATTAAACACTATAGAATACATTTCCAAAATAATAGACAAAAATAGTTTTGAGAAGATTTGTTTGTGTTCAGTGAATACCCTCTAATGTACCGTGTGATTTTCAGCATGTTCATCGTGAGATAGCACAGTTTGAGAAAAAAAAGAAGACCACTTCTCCTCCTGAAGGTGGAGCCTTACTCTTCAGGTTTGTTTTGCACCATGCTGAAAATCTAAAAATATTAAAGCTAAATTCAAAATCAAAAAGACATAACTTACAGTTCATTCAGAAAATGTCTTGATCTGGGTTTACAGTGGCCGTGTGACCCAGCCAATGAGTACAGGAGACAAAGCTCAGTGGAACAAGGAGTACATCGAGAACATCCGTCAGCGTCTAGAGGAAGACGCCACTGCGCGGGAACAGAGAGAGATGAGGAGACGCCGAGCTCTGATGGAGCAACTCCATGCTCATGAGGCTCAGCAGGTGATCACAAACTGAGTCTATCTTATCATTGACACATTTTTAAAGGTCTTGTGAAGTACTTTTAACTGTGCATTTTTATTCGAAATTTAACATAATCTCAACTGAAACACAAAGAGAGGGTGGGACATAGAGTAGCCCCTCCACTTTAAAAAAAAACATCCAATAGCGATTGGTTTTTATCACAGCTCTGCCAGTGAGAGCGCATCAAATGAAAAGCAAATGAAAAGGGGGCGGGGCATATCAGATACTAGAATGCATTTGATTGGTCAAGATTTGATGAGAAATTGAAGTATGAGGTGACTTGGAAAAAAAACGTTAATTCATTTTGGCGGAAGTGACAAACTGCAAGCTTTGGGTGTTTATATCAGTTTTATATCTTATAAATGTGAATTTTGTCACTGTTTTGGGGCACACTAGCTTATAGACATCCTTAAACCTAACAGACTGATTGTTACATCTAAAAAGCTTTATTTTAATTTCACAGGACCTTAAAAGATTCTAAATTATCAGTACATTCTTAACTTTGCTGAAAACCTGATGTGTTCAATTTAAACCAGTTTACAAAGAAAGAGTGAGGGTGTAAAAGGCTTTGTTGTATAACTGAAAATTTTACCTTCAGGTCATGATTTATGTCTTTTTGATTTGAAATATTTAGATTTTTATAAAGAAAGTATAAGAGTGACTTTTATATTGTTTGTAATATTTCAAAAAGAATGCTTACAGGGCTAAAGCAATCTTTACTTAATTATCTGTACATGACTTTTTAGGAAAATCATGTCAGAATGTGTATATCAAATATAAATATTTTGTAATTTATTTAGACTTATTGCTGGGAGTTATAGGTAAATATAGTTATAGGGAACTGATAGTTATATGTGTTGTAAAAATAAAATGAATGAAGAAGAGAGAACCCATTCCAGGAGACATGAAACCATCAGAATTCCTTAATTGAGATGTGTTGGTTAATGTGGCTGCGTCTTCAAGAAGTCCACGAGTCTGCAAGAGCCTACTGGAGGTCTGCAGTCTGCAAGTTTTATCACAAGTTTGATTTGAGACAATGTGTTCTTAGGAGGAGGGGGGAGGGCTAAACAAAGCATGTAAATGAAGTGTTGTTGTCAGTAGGATAAATTGCATTTCCTCAGCCCCGATCTCATAAGCATATTATTAGCATGAAAACAAAGCGTGCAAATGAAGTACTGGAGTCAGAACCCGTCCTGCCAGCTTGAAAGTATTACCCAAAGACAAAGGAGGGTCATTGAGACCATGCCTTTAGCATTTGCATCACTTTGGCCAAGCCTGTGGTCAGGAAGACAAAGGTTTAATGTCCCTCATAGCTGTGATATAATTAAAAAACAAAGAAAATAACTATTCAGTTATATATATAGATTATTGTTAGTTTGAAATTAGAATTACATAAATTTATATTTCCACATATGTAAACGTTGTTATAAAGATTTGCATTATAAATACTCAGAATTTCATCATTTTATCGCCATTTAAATAAAAGGAACTACACCAAACTCTACATGTTTCCTCAATTTATGCCTCTCTGAATAAAATTGAGGTATATTTTTCTTCTTAAATATGAGCTCTGCTGAACAATCAGAAAACCCAGATGATAATTTTTATATAATATATGCAGTACTCTGCAAAAGATTAAGGCCAACTTTAAATCTGTTGTTTTACTTATTTTATAATGGATAAACAGTATGTGATCCTTAAACACAAAACCAGTCAAAGTGTAATTTTTTTCTCTGTTTTTTTATTTTTATTTTTATTGAGATTTCTATAAATAATCTGATCTTTCAGTAAATAAATGATCTTTCAGTTGATGTATGGTTTGTTAGGATAGCAGTTAGGTTAGAGGTTGAATTATTTTGGTTTCATTTTTAAGACATGTGGAGAGAGAGAGAGAGAGAGAGAGAGAGAGAGAGGCTGTTTGTCCTGGTTTAAGTTGCATTTCTACCAGTGTTTTGGCAACATTGTCTAAATTAATGGCATTGTGAATGTTGAAAAGTACAGGATGGTTTTAATCCATTATGCCATCCCTTCTGAAAGCACTTCAGTGGTAATAGTGTTCATTTCCAGCATGATAATGATCCACTAATTGCAGTGAAATCCTGTTTTGAGAAAGAAAAAGACTGATAGCATAGACAGACAGTCATGAAATGGCCTCCACAGGGTCCAGACCTGAATTTTATAGAGGCTGTATGAGATCACCTGGACATAAAAAGAAATATATGATGCTCTTAACCTAAAGAAGAACTTGGCAAAGTGCTAAAAGTAGTCTGATATTACGCAGCACATTTTGTACATATTTCCTATGCTTTCTGTTTGTATTTAATAAAGAGACTGATTGATTATATATTGTGCAAAAGTCTTAGGCCAACGAAGCTGGTATAGTGCTTCAGACTTTTTCATGGTACTGTATATTTATATATTTTATATATACAATCATTCCAAAAATCTGAATATTATTATTCTAACATGTTAGGTTTTACAGGCTTTAATATCTCTCTATTTAATATGAAAAATCCACACTAATAAATATCAACAAAATATGAAAATCTTGGCTAGAATTGCATGTTGATCATATTTGCTTTTTGCATTGATGGTATTTCTGCAGGAGGCATTGCGAGAAGAACAAATGGTCAGCCGACTGATGCGCCAGACGCAGCAGGAGAAGAGGATCACCGTTCAGCTGATGCAGATTAAACAGCAGAAAGAAGTGCTTCGAGAAAACCGCATCTTTCAGGAGAGACAATACCAGGAACGCCGCCAACGAGACTTTCAAGAGGCCTTGGACAGAGAAGCTGTGAGAAATCATGCATGGATGATTATTAAGTTTTGATTTGAGTTGAGCTGATAACCCTCTGATCCTCTCTTCAGGTTCTCGCTCAGCAGGAGCGTCTGGAGCGCAGTGAACAGCTCAGGATAGAGCATGAACTGCACAAACAGCTGGCTGAAGAGCGCGCTCAAGCTCGATATCAGAAGCACTTTGGCATCTGCAGGGACATTCTGGGACAGATTGTTGATCTGGCAACCAAAGCTGGAGAATATCGACTCCTCACGGCCAAGTATTTATGTCACTGATTTTAGAAAATAAAAAAGCTTAACTAAACTACTGTAAAGTGCTTACTTTATAGTACATTACACATAAACTGAAATGATTGTGCTTTTGTTTTATGTAGAGATTACTGTTCCTATTTTTTGTATATTTTTGAAATGTTTATGCTTTATTAAATAAAAAAAAACAGCAATATTGTGAAATTTAAACAAAAAAAAAATTATGCCTTGCAATATTTTTTTTAAATATTATTTATTTCTGAGATGGCAAAGAAGATTTTTTAGCTCCACTAAGTTTGTAGTGTAACAGTCTTTCAGAAATCATTAAAATATGATATTTTAGTCCTCAATAAATATCTCTCTCTGTCAGGGTTAAAAACATACTGTTCATTTTAGCAAATTAAATTCATCCTTAATTTAAAAAAATATAATTTCTATCAAATATATATTACTCTCCCAAGACATTATACATAAATAAATGAGATTTTAATTTTATTTTATGCAATTCAATTTTTATTTTTATGCATTTAATTTTTTTATTTTATGCAATTTTATTTCTTTATTTTATGCAATTTTAT
>CAIGQZ010000427.1:33035447-33048507 GCA_903798205.1 Danio tinwini
TTTTTTATCACTGTCTGGCCATCTGATACTAGGCATGGATATATATAATCCGAGCGTGATTTTCGAAAGTATTACATTGCTTTGTAAACATTTGTTATTACCATTTGATGAGTCTCCCCATACAGTTTGATATAGCGATTGGACCCGGAAGCCGCTTCGCGTGACATCACACTTAACAAGTGGATAGTTAACCACACATTCATGTAAACTATAATAAACTATAAACTTATTCATCTGGTGTCTTTCAAGCACCTATTTTTCCCTATAAATGCATGCATAGTGATAAGTGTTCTTTGTTTTCTCCATAGGAGCAGCTCTGGCTGACTCCAGGAGAGCTTCAGTGTCCTCCACACCTGAACAGACCCGTCCAGACAGTGCATGCTCCTCCAAATCTTCACGAGCTACCCCCAAATCTTCTAGGAGGAGCTTTGCTGAGGAACCTTTACCCAAGGCACAATCACATACAGAACACACCTGCCCTCAGAATACCAACAGATGCTGATTAAACATGAGAAACTAAATCAAAGAGTCTGTTTGATTTGGAGGATTAGATCACACTCATCTGCTGTAGCTTGTTTTATTTTTAGATAGTTTAGATATTTTTAATAGATGAGGCTCAGATTAGTGTAAGCATAAGTTGTAAATATACCTACAGCACCTGGGTTATTAAATAAGGGTATTATGAGGAAAACAATATCTTGAAGCAGTTTGTACTATGTTAAAACATATGTTAGAGAAGGCTTATTCAGAAGGTTCCTAAAAGCAAGACTTTAAATTTCTCCAGTATTCAAAGATAATTTATTAAAGTTAAGATACAAAAATTGCACTAATTCAAACATTTGACATTGGTAAGATTTTAAAAAGTTTTTAAAAGATATTCTTGTAAAAAAATGTTATATGTTGATTCAATACACCATCATTTTGATTGTCATCAGGTTTTATTGTCCTTCAGATACTGTGACTTGCTGACTTAAAAAAATCTTTACTTTACATTGTTTATAATTGATTTCCAAATTAAATTTCAAATATAATGTCTAATATAGAGAGTGAAAATATTGAAAATATTTAAATCGAAATACTTCTGGCACATATAAAATGCATTAATTACCAATATATTTCAGGTTTTGTGTTTTTCTTTTTTTTTCTTTTTGCTCAACATTTGCAGGAGGTCCCAGAATATCTTGTGCCATACTGGGAGAACGTCTGTAGTTCATATGTAACTAATGTCAAAACAGTGATGCAGAATCTCCGTGGTGAACGCGAGCTCATCATCCATCACCTTTACAACATCCGGTGAGAGAATGGCATCAAATGTGTGTGTGCGTATATGTGTGTGTACATGTGTGTGTATATGCATGTGTTCACAGTTGAAATCAGAATTATTAGTCTTCTTTTGAATTTATTTATTTTTTCTTATTTAAATATTTCCCAAATGATGTTTAACAGAGCAAGGACATTTTCACAGTATGTCTGATAATATTTTTTCTTCTGGAAAAAGTCATTTGTTTTTTTCAGCTAGAGTAAAAGCAGTTTTAATTTTTTTAAAAACCATTTTAAGGTCAAAATTTTTAGCCCCTTTAAGCTTAATTTTTTTTCGATAGTCTACAGAACAAACCATCGATGTACAATAACTTGCCTAATTACCCTAATCTGCCTGGTTCACCTGATTAACCTGGTTAAGCCTTTAAATGTCACTTGAAGCTGTATAGAAGTGTCTTGAAAAATATCTAGTCAAATATTATTTACTGTCATGGCAAATATAAAATAAATTAGAAATAACTTATTAAAAATATTATGTTTAGAAATGTGCTGATAAAATCTTCTCTCCTTTAAACAGAAATTGGGGGAAAAAATAAACAGGGGGGCTGATAATTCAGGGGGTGTAATAATTCTGACTTCAACTGTATATGTGTGTGTATATGTGTCTGTGTGAGTGTGAGTAAGTGTATGTGTAAATGTGTAAGATATGTTTGCATGTTGCAGGGAGAACTTCAGGCAGCATCTACAAAAGCCAGATCTAAAGCAGGAGTTTGTTAGCTCATGGCAGCGAGATTATAACAGTGTTCCTGACAACATCAGGATGGATGAGGAGACCAAAGGAGAGCTTCATCAAAGGCTGGATGTGAGACACCTAAATATACAGTTCAGATGATGCATTTCAAGACTTTTGTAAGGTTTTATCTTCAATCTGCTCCTGTGTGTGGAAATAGTTTCTTATCTCATCCAAAGCCTATTTTTTTTGTTTTGATATGATTCTTGACTGTTGTATTTGTGAAATAACTGGAATTATTCAGAGAAGTTGCATGATTACCTGTTTGCCTTTATTCAAATCAATTCACCTCTATTTCTATAGTGCTTTTACAATGCAGATTGTGCTAAAGCAGCTTCATATAGAAGATTATAGTAAATTGAAGCAGTGTCAGTTCAGTTTTCAGTGTTTAAGTTTAGTTTAGTTCAGGTCAGTGTGGGTTAATAATCACTACTGAGAGTCCAAACACTGAAGAGCAAATCCATCGATGCGCAGCTCTACAGATCCTGAACCATGCAAGCCAGTGGCGACAGTGGCGAGGTAAAAACTTTACCAATTGGCGAAAGTCAAGAATTAAAAAACCTCAAGAGAAACCAGGCTCAGTTGAGCACGACCATTTCTCCTATGGCCAAACGTCTTGTGCAGAGCTGCAGTCTAGGCGCCAGAGGCTGGAGAATAGTGGACCTCAGCGAAGACTTTTCTGTCCCTGAAGCGTCACAGGAATCTGATCTGGTCTCATGCTCTCCACTCCACCACGACCGCCACAGCAGCTGCTCAGGATGCAGCCTGGTCCAGGATTATAAGAACCTTGGGATCATGTCGTCGCTGGTCTTGGATCGAATCAGTGGTGCTGCATAGTCTGAGGGCCTCGGGATGAGTATCCCCAGGTGGAAATACAGAATAAAGAGAATAATTAGCATAGCTGCTGTTCACAGTGTATATAAACGAGATGCAAAAACCTGCGTGGGGCACATCATGCGTAATATCGCTAAGTGATGCACTGAGTGTATGCTTTGCTAAAAAGATAGTTTTTTAATCTAGTTTTGACCTGTGAGAGTGTGTCTAAGCTTCGGACATTATCAGGAAGGCTATTCCAGAGTTTAGGAGCCATAAATGAGAAGGCTCGACCTCCTTTACTCGACTTTGCTATTCTAGGTACTCCCAGAAGCTCTTAGTTTTGAGATATTAAAGAGCCGGTTGGATTGTAGCGAGACAGGAGGTTGGTTAGATAAACAGGAGCTAGATTATTTAAAGCTTTATAGGTAAGAAGTAATATTTTATAATCAATATGAAACTTAACAGGCAGCCAGTGTAAGGAGGATAAAATTGGGGTGATATGATCATATTTTCTAGACCTGGTAAGAACTCTGGCAGCTGCATTTTGTACTAGCTGAAGTTTGTTAATAGAGGATGCTGGGCAACCAGCAAACAGAGCATTACAGTAATCCAGCCTAGAAGTCATAAAAGCATGAACTAGCTTTTCTGCATCTGAGATGGATAGCATATTTCGCAATTTAGCAATATTTCTTAGATGAAAAAAAGCAGTTTTTGTGACATGGGATATATGATTTTCAAAAGTTAAATTGCTGTCTAATATGACACCCAGATCTTTTATAGTAGAGCTAATGCTAACTTTGTATCTCTCTAATTGCAGGTCGAGTTGTGAGAACTGCTGTGTACAGTATTTAGGCCCAATAAGTAATAATTTTGTTTTGTCTGAGTTTAAGAGAAGAAAATAGTTGATCATCCAGTCTTTAACATCTTTAATACACTCAGTTAGTTCAGACGTCTTATCTTTATGCTGACTTTAGCCTTGTGGTTGAAGGAAAATGGACCCTTTTCAAATTTTTAGGTTTCTCAGTAGTGTAAATTATCATAGTTGGGTAAATTTAGAGCGCAGTGAATGGTAGAGTACCACAAATACTTTTTTACAATCCTATTTGCTGAAATAATAAAAGAAAAACTCCACGATGGTGTTATCAAGACTGTCAGAAAAAGGAAAAAACTGTGTGAGTGATAACGGCAGCCAGAACAATGTCAAATATACTGTCCCGCTCCATAGACGCTGCATTAGAAACACCTCACATAAGCAGTAATCAGTAATTGTTTTTTGAAGATATAATACATAAACACATATAAATGTTTATACGTTTTTTTTTAAATAATAAAAACTTTCAAGGATTTAAGATGCTAGTGACTGTTAAACGTCTTGTGAAAAGGTCATGACTGCACACCTTAGAATGGTCATCAGCCAATCAGAATCAAGCATTCAACTGTCCTGTATAAGCATTCAAACATGCTTATCTCCATATTCTGATTGATGTGTGCTTATGTTTTTGAGCAGGACCTACGTGAGCGTCTGTGGGACATCTGTGATAAGCGTAAAGAAGAGGCAGAGCAGGAGAAAGCAGGTGTCATTCATGATGGCTGGTTAGATGATCACACCGCTGTACTAATCAACAATTATTCTGCATTAATGCAGGTAACACACACACACAGAGACTTGTTCCTATATCCGGATGGGGACTCATAGAGTACTCATAGATAGATGTGATGATGTTATAGAGTTGAAGTAAAAATTTTTAGCCCTCCTGTGAATTTTATTTATTTTTTTCCAAATATTTCCTAATTGATGTTTAACAGAGCAATTTTTTTACAGTATTTCCCATAATAATTTTTTTTCTGGAAAAAGTCTTATTTGTTTTATTTAGGCTAGAATAAAAGCATTTTTTATTTAAATTTTTTATAAACATTTTAAGGTCAAAATTATTAGCCCCTTTAAGCAATATTATTTTTGATTGTCTACAGAACAAATCACTGTTATACAATGATTTGCCTAATTACCCTAACTTGCTTAATTAACCTAGTTAAGCCTTTAAATGTCACTTTAAGTTGAATAAAGGCAAAGATAAAATAAATCAGTTATTAGAAATGAGTTATTAAAACTATTATGTTTAGAAATTATGTTTATGTTTATGAAAATCTGTTTTCTGTTAAACACAAATTGAGGATAAAATTATACAGGGGGCTAACAATTTTAACTTCAACTGTATATGAAATACTATACTGTACAAACCATATATTCTGTCCCTCTACTTCTAAACCAACCCTTACAGGGAACATGGTCCCCATGTTGACACAAGTCCCCATGAGTCTTTGTGTATTCAGGTTTAAGTCTGCACTAGGATACAAAACGCACACACGCACGCACGCACACACAGAGAGAGAGAGAGAGAGAGAGAGAGAGAGAGAGAGAAAACGCTATCCCCCTTTCTATCCCCCTACCCATAAACCCAACCCTCAAAGGAAACAATCTACATTTTAACATTTTCAAAATATTTCATTCTCAAATATTTGAGCTTTTTCCCTCATTGACATCCAAAAAAATGTCCCCACAAGGTCAAAGTTTGCAGGTAATGTCTCCATACAACGTGAGAAATACAAGGTACACACACATTTCCAAACAGTATGTGTGGTATTTGAAGTTTGTTGGCTCTGTTTGTGTTTGTGCAGATAGAAGTTGGCCGCTTTCAGGACTGTGTGTGTCTGCTGAAAGATTATTATTCAGCGATGGGTAAAACAGCGTTTGAATCCATACGTGGCTTCACTCGCGTCCCATTGCTTGACCTCACCGCGAATGAGCATATTGAACCAGAGGAGTCAAAAATGTAAATGAATAAAAATTTTTTATTAACATTTCCAGTGTATAACATGCCTGCCAACATTTGTTGTTGAGGTTCAGGGGTGAGGTCTCTGAATAACACTGTTGAGAACCGGTGAGTTAGTAACTGTACTGTGGTGTTAGTAACTCTACTATGGAGCGGGTTTCGGGCGGCCGCTGCAATAGGATACTACACCAAAGTTGACGACCCGGGGGTGTTATAGACTGTACCAAAAAGGACTGGGGAGGAGGGGGGGGGTGAAATTACCGGAGTTTTCCAGGAGAAATAACAAAACGGGAGGGTGGCGGGAGACTCCCAGGAAAAACAGGAGTGTTGGCAGGTATGGTGTATAATTAGCTCTGTAGAGAATAACAGTGCCATTATTCAGCTAAAGTCACCCCAAAATGTGATGCAAATTTTATTCTCATCCAGTAGGGTCAGTAAAATTAAAGCCATTCATTCATTAATTCATTCTTTTTACTGTATATCATCTTTTGGATATTGAAATGTGACAAGTGTTGTGTAATGTGTACATATGTACAGTCTTTATATTATAGTAAGCCCTTAATAGTGTACCTTATATATTTTTTATTATTCTAGTGTTCAATTTTGAAAATAGACCTTTGTTTTTTGACAGTAAAGGTATCTGGAGTCTTTTGCAGTGTTTCCCAACCCTGTTCCTGCAGGCACACCAACAGTACATATTTTGGATGTCTCCCTTATCTGACCCATTCATTTCTGGTTTTGTAGTCTCTTTTAATGTTCTGATGAGTTGATTCAGGTGTGTTTGATAAGAAAGAGCTTAAAAATGTGTGCTGTTGGTGTGCCTTCAGGAACAGGGTTGGGAAACACTGACCTATGGTACAAGAGTAAGATGTTCAATGTGTTAATATGTTATAAATTTGTATTTCAGCTCTGAGTCTGCTCCATCAGAGAAATCTGCAAAGAATGCTGAGGAAAAAGACTCTGAAATTGTGGACAGGAAGAAAACTAGAATGTATGTGTTCTTTTAAATTGTCTTCAGATGTGTGGAGAGGTAAGCATGTGTGTTGAATAACCGGATGTGTTTGTGCTGTCAGGTTTCCACTGGTTTCCTGCAGATCTCCAACTTCTGAGATCCTCAAACAGCCTTTGCATCAGGCTGATGAGAACCTGCTGCAGGAGTTCTTCCAGGCAGCATTCACCATCTTTAGGAGCATGGTGTGTGTTATAGCAGTGTTTTTTGGTTAGATGTAGCCAGGTTACACTTTATTTTGGCCTCTTTAGACATCATTCTTTCATTCATTCATTTTCTTTTCGGCTTAGTCCCTTTATTAATCTGAGGTCGTCACAGCAGAATAAACCGCCAACTTATCCAGCACATGTTTTACGCAGTGAATGCCATTCCAGCCGCAACCCATCACTGGGAAGCATACATACACACTCATTCACACCCATACACTACAGACAATTTAGCTTACCCAATTCACCTATACCGCATGTTTTTGGACTGTGGGGGAAACCGGAGCACCCAGAGGAAACAAACGCCAACACGGGGAAAACATGCAAACTCCACACAGAAACGCCAACTGACCCAGCCGGGGCTCGAACCAGCAACCTTCTTGCTGTGATTGTGCTACCCACTGCGCCACCGTGCTGACTGACTGATATTTTCCAGTAACCATAAATGAAATTAGAAAAAGAAATACTCAGATTTAAGTATTTTTTATTTGAAATTTGAAAGAAATGAAATCAGACTTTGATAGAATATAATAAATATTAACATTTGCATTGTTCAAGTAAATGATACTCTACAATGGATTTATATAATG
The DNA here is from genome assembly GCA_903798205.1 of Danio tinwini. NCBI lineage: Eukaryota > Metazoa > Chordata > Actinopteri > Cypriniformes > Danionidae > Danio > Danio tinwini. Next base: position 33,042,950 of record CAIGQZ010000427.1, read on the forward strand.
TATTTTATGGTTTCAACAAAAATATTGATCATCTAAACTGTTTTCGCTGTTGAAAATAATTGGATTATTAATACAATTGATAATTAATAATATATATTTTTCTTGAGTAGTACATTATCATTCATTCATTCATTTTCTTTTCGGCTTAGTCCCTTTATTAATCAGGGGTCGCCACAACAGAATAAATCTGCAACTTCTCCGGCATATGTTTTGTGCAGTGGATGCCCTTCCAGTCGCAACCCAACACTGGGAAACACCCATACACATTCTCATTCACACACATACACTATGGCCAATTTAGCTTATTCAATTCACCTATAGCGTCTTTGAACTGTGGGGAAGACCGAAGCACCCTGAGGAAACTCACACCAACACGGGGAGAACATGCAAACTTCAAACAGAAATGCCAACTGACCCAGCCAGGGCTCGAACCAGTGGTCTTCTTGCTGTGAGGCGATTATGATACCCACTATCAAATTTTTATAATTTATGAAGATTATAAAGACATTTAAACGGTAATATCACCATAAAAAAATAAAAAGAGAAAACTGATAGTATAGTATTTGTAATAGTATTTTACTTAATGACTGTTTACTCACTTTGTTGATGAAAAGAAATTATGCAGTCTTTAAACTAGTAGTAAATGTTTCATGATAATGATCATTTTCCTCTCTTTTTATGCACATTTAGACATTTCAGAACTGATTGTGGCACATTAAGAAAGGCTTTGAGCTGAAACATTTGTGTCTTTTCCAAGTGAGGAATGTAGAATAAAACAAAACAAAGACCGTTCTCTCGAGTGCAGATCACAATTTCTTATATTCAGAAATCTAATAGATTGATGCACCAAAATAAAATAAAATAATTAAAGGTCCTGTGAAGTGCTTTGAAATGTGCATTTTTATTCGAGGTTTGACATAATCTCAACCAAAACATAGAGAGGGTGGGACATAGTGTAGCCCCTCCCCCCTTTTGAAAACGGCTAATAGCATTTTGTTTCATCACAGCTCTGCCAATGAAATTGAGCTCAAACACATCAAATGTTAAAGCGTCTTGAAGGGGGCAGAGCATGTCAGATAGGATTTGATTGGTCATAAGATTTGATAAGAAATAAAAGTATGAGGCAATGTAAATAAAAACTTTTGATTCGTTTAGGCAGAAGTGACAAACTACAAGCTTTACATGTTTTTATAAGTTTTATATCTCCTAACCGCAAATTGTCACTGTTTTGGTGAGCACTAGCTTATAGATATCCTAAAAACTAACAATATTCATTCATTTTCTTTTCGGCTTAGGGCGTACTCACACTATGCTACCCGAACCATGCCTAGGCTCATTTTCCGGATCGTTTGAGAAGTGTGAGTGCTCTGAATCGGGCTCAGGCACGGTTCACTTGGGCCCAGTTGGAAGAGGTGGGCCTTAGCGCGGATCACTTGAGCTCAAAGCTCACCTGCAAAGAGCTCGAAACTGAAAGCGGGACATGACTTTTAAGGGACTGTTTCATATGAATTAATTAATCATTCGTACTGTTCAATGAACGCAATTAACGTCGTTGATTATTAAAGACGCAAACCCCTCACTGCACGTCAGATGCGCCTTCAACAAACCTCCTAATTCCTGCAGCACGAGGACTTTATGATTGTTTATGAGTGTCAAAAGTGGCTGATCTGTTTGCGTGTCACCACATATCAAACGACTTAAACAATATAACTAAAGAAATCTTCACTGTGCTGAGGGAAAGCGATTACTGAACAGCGCATCATTGATGACATAAACGTGCCCAGGCCAGAATGTAATGTGAGTGTGGCCCGTCGGGGGAGACGGGAGGGGGGACAAGCGTGCTTTGGCCTGGTTCAAGGCAACGCTACATAGTGTGAGAGGGCGTACTCACTTTATTAATCAGGGGTCGCCACAGCAGAATGAACCACCAACTTATCCAGCACTTTTTACTCAGCGGAAGCCCTTCCAGCTGCAACCCATCACTGGGAAACACCCATACACTCTCATTCACACAAATACACTAAGGACAATTTAGCTTACCCAGTTCACCTACACCACATATCTTTGGACTTGTGGGGGACATCGGAGCACCCGGAGAAAACCGACGCCAACATGGGGAGAACATGCAAACTCCACACAAAAATGACAACTGACCCAGCCGAGGCTCAAACCAGCAACCTTCTTGCTGTGAGGCGATCGTGCTGCTCACTGCACCACCTTAATGCTAAAACTAACATGCAAACTAATTGTGACTAAACTGATCTGATAAACTGTGTTAATTGTGAAATACCTGTGACATCTCATCATCTTTCTTCAACTGTGTGTAAGGTGTCGGCAGAGACACGGCAGTGGGATGAAGAAGATGTTGATGAAGAACAGAAGCAGATTGAGGCACAGAAAGCTCAAACTTTGACCTCGGCTACAGATGTACGGAAAGCAGGAAAACAAAAAGGTGAAGAAGACCCTCTGCTCAATCATCCATATGAGCTTAATTTGTGTATTCATGCATTGACTCAATACTCTGTGCTGTTTCAGGTGCTCCACCTCCTCCTCCTCCTCCAGAGCCCAGTCCTCAACCTGCTGTGAGGAACCCAGAGGAGCTCAGGAAGAGAGCAGAGAAGAAACGATTCAAACAGGAGCTCTCGGCTGCACTCAAACCTGAAGGTATGACATTAGCTACACTGCAATAAAGGCTTTTCTTACTTATTCTTTTTGTCCTGTTTCTAGTCGAAATATCTAAAAAGTCTTAAATCAAGAAGCATTTTTTAGACAAGTAAAAATTTGTGTCTTGTTTTCAAAAATGATAGGTTAAAACTAAGGGCTTACTCACACTATGCTATCCGAACCATGCCCAGGCCCCTTTCTCGGATAGTTTGAGAAGTGTGAGTGCTCTGAATCGGGCTCAGGCACAGCTCACTTGGGCGACCCTGGCCCGGTTGGAAGAGGTGGGACTGAGCACGGTTCACTTGGGCTCAGGCGTGGTACACTTACAGTGTGAGTGGAAGCGTGCCTAAGCCTGAAACTGAAAGCGAGACGTGACTTTTAAGGGACTGTTTGATATGGATTAATTAATCATTCGTACTGTTCAATGAACGCAAACTGTTGTAGATTATTAAAGACGCAAATCCCTTACTGCACGTCAGCTGCGCCTTCAGCAAACTTCCTAATTGCTGCAGCACGAGGACTTTATGATTGTTTATGAGCATCAAAAGTGGCTGATCTGTTCTGCGAAATATTAGACTGATATCTTTTTAACCTTTATTTAATGTTTAAAAAGCAAATCCAATTAGATTCACTTTATTTGGTAAACAAAGCAAGTCTCTCATATAATATATCTACTAAAAGACAGAAAATATTACTGTACAAACTGCATCGTGCATTAATCAAATGACATTTTTATATTAGTCAATAATATTACTGCAATTAATTTAAAAACTAAAATAAATATAGATTTACACACATATACTCAGATAAATAAACAGAATTAATGATGGGCTAAAAATCTGTGGAAATCTGCGGAAAATCTGCAGAATTCTGCGCTCGCAGATTCTGTGCGGGCCTACTGATGACACTCAGATCTACTTAGCCTTACTGCCTAATGACTACAGCCCCATTGACACCCTCTGCCAATGCATTGATGAAATGAACAGTTGGATGTGCCAAAACGTTTTTTAGTTAAACAAAAAGAAAACTGAAGTCATTGCATTTGGGAACAGAGATGAGGTTCTCAAGGTGAATGTGTACCTTGGCTCTAAAGGTCAACTAGCAAAAAATAAGGTCAAGAATCTTGGTTTGACTCTGGAGTCAGATCTGAGTTTCAGTAGTCATGTCAAAGCAGTTAGTAAATCAGCATACTATCATCTCAAAAACATTGCAAGAATCAGATGCTTTGTTTCCAAGAAGACTTAGAGAAACTTGTTCATGTTTTTATCAGCAGCAGGGTGGATTACTGTAACGGCCTCCTCACCGGCCTTCCAAAAAAAAAAAACAGTCAGACAGTTGCAGCTCATCCAGAATGCTGCAGGCAGGGTTCTGACCAGAATCAGGAAATCAAAGCACATCACACCTGTCCTCAGGTCTTTACACTGGCTCCCAGTTACATTCAGAATAGATTATAAATTATTATTATGTGTCTATAAATCACTAAACGGCCTAGGACCTCAATACATTACAGATATGCTCACTGAAGCCTAAGCCTAACAGGTCACTTAGATCTTTAGGATCAAATAAACTCGAAATTCCAAGAGTTCAATCAAAGCAGGGTGAATCAGCTTTCTAAGCCCGTCACTGCTGGAATCAGCTTCCAGAAATGATCAGATGTGCTCCAACATTAGGCACATTCAAATCAAGACTGAAAACTCATCTGTTTAGCTGTGCCTTTACTGAATGAGCACTGTGCTACGTCTGATAGATCGCACTATTGTGTCTCTCTTTTGTTTTCATTCTTTTATGACCTGTTTTAACACATTTTTATCTGTTTTTAATCCTTATTATTAGCTTTTTTAACATACTTTTTATTGTTATGTAAAGCTCTTTGAATTGCCACTGTGTATGAAATCTGCTATATGAACAGCTTGCCTTGCCTAAAATGAAAAGTCTGAAAGTTCTGAAAAGTCAAAGTCTGTCATCAAAATGATTTAGTCTTATGACCCTAACTCTTTATGATCATCTTTAAGATACTCTTTAAGATTATGTTCTTAAATGTCAGGCATCTAAACAAGTCATTTATTATGTAGGACAAAAGAGCTACAGTACATGGTTTCCTCAGTTACAGCAAAAAATGTTGCTTTATTTGCAGAGTATTTTTGCAGTAGTTTAATGTCAAACTAAAAATAAAACTGCAATCTGCCGTTTTTATTTATTTTTTTTTTATTATTAAAAATTAGTTTCTGAGCAAGAACATAACCAGCCAGTGTTAAAAAGCTCTGCCCCCCTTTTAAAAAGAGCAAAATCTAATTTGAATTTAAAGCAAGTCATCAAAACGGGTTATAAAAGAGATTAAATGTGTGACATTTTGAGCTGAAACTTTACATACACAATCTAGAAACATCAGAGACTTGTTTCACATCTTGTAAAAAGAGGCATAATACACCATCTTTAGCTGTTTTTTTTGGAGGGAAGCAAAGCTATTGTCTTTGCACTTGCCTATTTCAGTGCAAAAGCTTCAGGATGTGTGTGTGTGTTGCAGAAAATGCAGTGAGGCAGCGTTTGGAGCTGGTAAAGGCTCATGGTCTGAGAACAGTCATCAGTCTGCAGCACAAAGCAGAGCAGGTCTACAAGAACATAGAGGAGTGGATGAAAGCCCGCTTTATGGCTGAAATGAAAAGGTAAGAGAATGCTTCACAGATGGCAGGAAATAAGGACAGCATGACGAAACTGTCCTGCTGAGAGTAATGTAAATATACAGATCATACACTCCGGAGTCATAGGTTAAAACTGACTATTTATTTTGGAAAAGTGTCTTTCCAAATGCTATTTTTAAAAGGTTCTGTACAACAACTGCATTGTTTTAAAGCATATATATATATATATATATATATATATATATATATATATAT